>PVHP010001608.1:0-78617 GCA_004024765.1 Zapus hudsonius
TCTCTCTCTCTGCTTACAAATAAATAGATAAGAAATAAGAAATAAATAAGAATTTTTTTAAAGTTTCCAGTTTTGTGACTGTCGATTTCTTTTTCATGAGAACAGGCAAAGCCCACGTACAATATGGTTCTGTGCATCCGTGGATTACTTGGGGGGTCATTGTGCACTGACACCCCTGTTTATCCATGGAGCTGGGTGGGAAAAGTCTTGGGACAGCCATGAGCCCGATGGGCATAGCCACCCGGGAGACAGTTTCAGTGAACAGCTCGTTTATTAGGTTGGGGAGGGTGCTTTTATGCAGGAGGGAAAAGGAGAGGCGGGGGATAAGTGGCAAGGGAATTAGCAGGAGCAGGGTGGCCTACGGATGTCTCATGAAAGAATTGGCAGGAGCCAGCTGCATAGATAAGCTAGAAGGACTTTTTCATTGTCTGGGCCTTGTTATTACCTTATAGCTGAGTTATGTGAACTTCAATAAACTCGGGCCTTGAATTGCCCAGACTTATCAGGGTTTTCTGGGGCCCACCAGATGACTCGAGGTTTGGGGAGGGAAGGAGACAGCCAAAACTCCTGCTGGTCTCAGGATGAGATAATTGGGGTTGCAGGCCAGTCTCAACTTTCCTTTAACCCTGTATCCTCCATGCCTCTCAGCAGGGTCCCACATGGTTCTATGATGCAACTCAAGGACTGCAACTACATGTGAGCACACGCATGTGAGGATGGCTTTCCAAGTCCCTGTGCAATATGAGAATAAAGACTGAACAACACTGAGCCCAGCCAAACTAAGAATCTACATGCATACTTGATGGTTCAAGATGCAGCAAGATGCCACTCCTGTGTGACTGGGGCTACAAATCCGATAAAATGAAGGCAAGCACTGAGATCAGATCACATGCCCGACTCCTTGCTGTTTAAGCTCACCTGACCCTTGACCTCCACACTAATCCGATGAACTATATTTTCCTTCATTGTATGAGTGAGATGATGGAAGCTGCTACCCCCTCAAGTCTGTCCAATATCACTTTTGAGGAGCTTCATGTGAGCAAATTTCATGCTGAGGAAATAATGATGGTCATTTGTGAGATTTGCACAACTAAGAAACATCTTCCAGCCAGGTGATTAGGATCTGATATGTGTTATCCATCTCTTCTAGAAACCAGCCCTAACTAGTTCAGCCTTTCTGGGAGATGGTTCTTTAGGAAGAAACCCTGCCACCTTCTAATGAGCTCACCTGTTGTGATAAAGCTCTTTCTCTACCACCACTTTGTCCCTTCACCAATTCAATTTATACAATACTAGAAGAATTATAAAAATGGAAATATTTAATCTATACTGGCCTGAAGCATAGCTTAATTTAGCAGCAATTTTCTATTGATACATACCCTACCAGAAGCAGCTTATGGAAGGAAAGGGTTTATTTTGGCTTATAGTTCTACCATGGCAGGGAAAGTGTGGCAGGAGTAGACAGCTGGACATCACATTTTCACATCAGCATGAAGAAATTGTTGAGTGGTAACACCTCCAGGCTCACTCCATGAAACACTTCACCCTCTAAAGGTTCCAAAAACTTCACAAATAGCATCACTGATTGGGGATCAAATATTCAAACACTTGGGGCTATGGTGGACATTTTACATCCAAACCACCACACCTATAATTTTAGAAACTTGGTCATTTATCATGAGGAAGAACTTTTAAAATCAAGTGGTCTATTTTCTTTAGAAGGACTCTGGGTACAGAAGACCGATAACTTCCATCACTAGCCCATCCCAATGTACTGAATCCATGGTACTTAAAGCCTTCTATTTGTAAATGGAAACCTTTGTGCATTGTTCATCTTGCCAACTGTACACACAGGAGTAGCATCATGGGGTGTGCTTAGCAAATGCTTTATAAACTTAAGGAAAGTCTTCAGCTCCCCTATTCCCAATATCCAACAGTACCAATTTTTTAGCCTTTAATGGCATTAGCAATAGACTTGTAGACCCCAAAATGGGGTGCTTAGGACCAGAAAAATCAACAATGTGGGAGCATATGAGAGATGAAATTCTCAAGGATTCTGTGGGATGGAGTTTTGAATCCTCCTGGTGGTTTGGTGGCTGCTCAGGTTTGAGTTCTTTGGGACTGCACTGATGTAAGCTATCTTCCGTTTCTGGGTGGGGGTGTCACTGCATTATAGCAGGAAACATTTCCATCTCATTTTTCTAGGGAATACTTTAAAACCAGAGAAGATACCCTTTTGCTTCTATTTTGTATTACTCTGTGTCATGGTTTGATACAGGTGTCCCCCACAAACAAATGAATGTGTTCTGATAGATCGATCCTCAGCTGATGGCAATTCGGGAATTAGAACCTCACTAGAGCTGTGTTGTTGGGGCGGGCTTATGGGGGTTATAAGCCAGCTCCCCCTTGCCAGTATTTGGCACACCTTCCTGCCACTGTTTGCAGTGCTGTGACAGAGGTGATGTCCAGTCCTCTGCTCATGCCATCATTTTCCCTGCAAGGATGGAGTCTACCCTCGAGTCCATAAGCCAAATAAACCCATTCCTCCACAAGCCACTTTTGCTTGGGTTCTTCCTGCGCAGCAACTAGAAAGCTGACTGCAACACTCTGTAACTTTTCTTATATTTCTTTTACCATCAGCATCTTCTTTTCATATCTTTCTTAGACTCCTGATCAGATGAAACCCTTTATTTTGAGGAAGGAATCTTTCCTGAGATTATATCATCCACTATTTTGCACAAAATGTAGTATTCCCTAAAATTATTTTAGTCATATGTGAACACACACATCTTAACATATAAGCAATTTTCATAACTACAAACAATAACTATCATGCCCAGTTTGGGTCTGGCATGTGCAATTTTTCTAACAACATAGGTTCTTTCACTGTTTCCCCAACATGAGTCAACTATATACGCCCACGTACAATCACAGTTCTTCATTTCACAACCACCAGTGAAATGTACCTTGGCTCTACCTCCAATCATCAGTGTTCACATTCCCAAAATATGTGTTCATTCCTTCTTAAGTTAATAAGTAAAGAAAATAAACCATATTCTTACAATTCTATTTAGTGTTGCTTAACAAAAATAAAAGACTTCCAAGAGAAAAGAATCTTAAAATTAGGGTTTATATGAAATTTCTCTTAAATTGGCTGCTAAAGTATAGACATATCATATATCTCAGACTAGCTAATGTACCTGGAAAACAAATGAAAAAATCTTTGTCTAGAAATCACACTCCCTCATCCCCAAAACATTTCATTGCAAGCTTTGCAATGAGCCCTGGCCAAACGTCCACACATTCTACCCAGAAGACCATGGATACAAGGCTTTTCTCACCTTGACCCAGAGAAATATTGCCAAATCTCATGATATGAGTCATGTTTGAGAAATCATCATTCTGTTATTAGTGTTTTTCTTAATAATTTACATTCAAAATAAACAGTTGTTTTTATACTTGACAATAGGTGGGAGAGAACAAAAAATAAATTGCATATTAACCGTAAAATTTAGAACAATTTATAATTCCTCCCCCAAAATGCAATGCTTACATCTAAATTTCAAAAAGCATATTGTGAAAACTGGGCATTTAATCCCAGCACTCAAGAGGCAGAGGTAGGAGGATCGCCATGAGTTTGAGGCCAGCCTGAGACTACATACTAATTCCAGGTTAGACTGGGCTAGAATGAGACCCTACCTTGAAAAACCAAAAGCATACTGTATATAAGATCTATACTGAAAATTACAAAATGCAGATGAAAGAAGTCAAATATCTAAATAAATGCAGTAATGTACCCTTGCATGATTTGGAAGATTCTTTCCAAACTGAGCTATAGTTTTAAAGTCATTCTAAAATGCCAGCAAGAGGTTTTTATAGCAAACAAGTATATTCTATAATTTCTATGGACCTTTAGTGGCTGGAAAATACTTGAAAAAAAAAGGGAGAAAAACCATCCTGTACCTGACAACCATATCGTTACCAGGACTATGTGTGGTACGGAAAGAGTGAAATGTAATGAAGGAACTAGAAACAGACCAACACATATGTGAACAACAGATTGTTTTCCCAAGGAACAAAAATAATTCACTGGCCAAAGGATAGATTTTTTTTTTCAACAGATAATGTTGAAGCCATTATAGGCAAGAGAAAGGAGGGGAAGGAAGGGTAGAGAAAGTGAGAATTAACTATCCCAATTATTTTGTATGAAACAGAACTCAGAATTCATCAAGAGGCTGGGGAGGTAGTAAGAGTAATTGATATTCAAGCATAAGAGCCTGATACACCTGAGTTTTATTCCCAGCACCCATGTTGTCATAGTCAGCCACATGCCGCTGGGATGAATCTTCCAACCAGGCACAATTTGGGGGAGGAAAGTATTTATTTGTAGCTATAGATACAGGGGAAGTTCCATAAGAGCAAAAGAGGCTGGCCCTTTCAAAGGTCTGAGCAGAGAGAAAAACCCATCACCTGTACCACATATACAATAGCAAACAGACAGATAGGAGGGTCAAAGAGAATTTCTTCCCCTTTATATAGCCTTAAGGTGGGGTCTTACAACCCTTCCCCAGACTTAATGGCTTCCTGAGTCTCTGAAATTTCCTTCCTGCACTGCCCACACAGGAAAGGATGTTTACTTCTAGATTCTTTGAGCTTCTTTACATCCTACCCCTTGCTGAGAGGCTGCCTTGCTTGTAAACATCCTGAGACCTACCCAAGATAACTAAAAAGATCAAGTTGACAACAAAACCTAACCGTCACACATGTAAACAGTTGGGCATGCCTGTAACCCCAGTTCTGTGAAGAGCAGACTCCATAAAAGCTCTGTGTTGTGCTGGTTTGCCAGTTTGATTGACAAGGGAGCTTCAGGATCATGGCGAGACTCCATCTCAAAGAAAATACATGGATGAGAAATACAGGGAAAGTACCTAATGTTCTCCTCTGGACTCTACACTAATGGTACCTACATCTGCATGCATGTGTGCATACACTACAAATACACACTAGACACCCACGACCTGAACTTCATGTACACTCAGACTTGCAAAAAATTCAATATGAATTTGAAACATAGAAAACAAGCAAAGGAGGAAATACTTGTGACCCACAGTTAGATGAAGAACGCTTGGACTTAACCCCAAAAGCATGAATCATAACAGGAAAAAATTATTATACTAGATCTCATCAAAGGAATGGGATAAAATATTTGCCAACCAAAACACTGTATCCAGAATATACAAAAAACTCTCAAAATTCAGGAGTAACAAACAGAACAACCAATTCTAAAATGGCATACCCAGTAAATTTCAGCATAAACAATAAATTTCAAATATAAAGCAGATAAGTAAACTTGTGAAAACAGACATTCAACATTACTATATATATATAACTATGCCTCTATTAGGATGGTTAAATTTTCAAAATGTAGGTCTGGGAGTTAAAGGTTCTTGCTGGAAAAGCCTACTGACCCGAGTTCAATCCTCCCCGGAACCCTTGGAAAGCCAGATGCAAAATGGTCCATGTATCTGTGATCCCAACACAACGAGAAGATTGGAGGTAGAGCCAAGAGAACCTGAAGCCTGAAGACAAGCTAGTCTGGCGTTTCTTTGCAATGGCAAGAGATCCTGTCTCGGAAGAAAGAAGAGCACAGACACCTCAGGGTTATCCTCCAACCTCCACTCATACATGCATACACACATCCATACACATGCTGTAGCTGTGACTGTTTCGTTGCTATGGCAAAATACTTGGCCAAAAGCAGTTTATGGAAGGAAAGGGCTTACTTTGGTTTACAGGGGTTGTTTGTTTGAGGCAGGCTTTCACTTTAGCCAAGGCTCACTTGGAACTCACTCTGTAGTCCTAGGCTGGCCTCAGACTCATGGCAATCCTCCTCCCTCTGCCTTCTGAGTGCTGGGATTAAAGGATATAGCTTCAGTTTACAGTTTTGAGGGGAATATTTATGTTGGCAGGGAAAGCATGGCGCAAGCCGAGAACTGACATCATTGCATATCAGAGGGACGAAGCTAGTTGGGGTTGGCAGCTTTGCTATTTTTGTAAATTTTTGGTATAGAATATCTTCAGTGGAGGCTTAGGATCACATCTGAACTGCTTAGTGAGGTTGTCTGTGTCTGACCCTATGCCTCACACAAGACACTGAATACCCACCGCCACTGGCCCTGTAAATAGCTTCAAATTGATTCTTGATGATGTGACCACCTGGTGTCATCCCCTAGAAAGAGATGAAGTCATTCACTCATCAAATATTAATTGATACAGTCTACTGTGAAAGGACCTGGGAATTCAAGATCAATGCACATGGTTCCTGTAAACAGGCATGTGTTACACTGGATCATGTAACAGCAGGCTGCTTGCCTATGCCAGAAAGTACCTGCTGCTGGATGATGAGGGGAGAGCTGGTGAGAGAAAGCGTCTGAGAGCTTGCCTCTCTTCCTTCATTCAATCATCGTTTATAGAATATTTCCGGCCCTACTGCAGGCTTCAGGAACACAGCAGTGAGTTAGGGGGGTGGCAGATAGGATTCAACTCTCACAGAAGGAAAGAGACACACACACACACACACCTCCAATAACAACAAAATAGGTCAATTAGTTTGATAATGAAAACAAAATGTTTGTCATGAAGTAACTAAAATACCAGATCAATATGGTTACATTTTAACTCACAATCTAATTGTCTCAACTAGTTTAAACAGAACAGAAATTCAGCCTCCAGAGAAACTGACCTGTCAGCAGCCTCCCAGCAGCCTGCATCAGCAGATGACTGTCACGCAGTGCCCTGTCTGGAACACCAACCCCCACGGGCAGCTGCTTTGTTCCGTTGAACCACCAGCTTCTTGATCCTGAGGGAACAAGTTCTTCCTGAAAGACCAAAGCAAGAAAAAAGAGACAACCTGTTTCCTGGGACCTAAGGTCTTCAAAATGGCTTTTGACTATTTATCAAGGAAGATGTTAATGGAATATTCTTTTCCCTTTGAGCTAATCTAACACTGAGAAGAATAAAGGATTAGAAACTAGCCATTGAGGGGAACATAAAACAGGCGTCTGGCAACACTGCTGACCCGGCAGATAGAACCAACATCTTCATCAAAAAGTATCCGTAAGAGTCAGAGGGTATGGGGCTATCCAGAAATAACCAACTGGTAATTGCTCATAACTGTGAGATACTGTGTGGGAGACTATAATCACCACTGGCAGCTCTAAGAAGCCTTTTGAACTTGAGGTCAGGTGAAAAAGCCTGAACGTTAGGAGCTGGATGGACTAGAATGGATCAGAAGGGGTGATGTTTACTGGGGAATGCAAATAGGTAGTTGGAGGGATAACACAGAAGAAAATATTTAGGACAAATGACTCCTCTCATTATCTGTCTCTTTTCTTAAACCTTAAGAAAAGTCTTGAATCAGGACAGGAGACAGTGTGGTCTGGTTTGGTACAAATCACTGTGCAGTGGTCTGCCTGCCAGTCAACAGTCCCTAGATTCTCTAAACTTCGGTTTCTTCTTTATAAGCATGGAAGTCAGACTTCCCCAAGGGTTCCATCTAGATTTTAATTTTTTTTAATTTCTCATTTTTCCATTTGCTATTGCTAGTCACAGAAAAGATTAACTTTTCAAGAAATAATATGTTAGCATAGACCTAATAATGTTAATAATGTTAGCATCCACATGTAGATATAATTTCTTTGAAGAGAACCTATGGCAGAAATAACACAGCACCATTACAAGGGAATAAAGGACAGGCAATCAAAGAATTCCTCCATATAAAGACTTCTGATCTGCATTATATTTTTCAAAATACAAAAACCTTAATGATTAGAAGAGAAAAACAGCAAAGAAGAAAATGCTAACATAGACTAAGAATAAAGAATTCTTCAAAGCAGATGAGTATATATGTAGTCTTATATGTATATATGTATGGGTTTAGTAACAAAATATGTATATATATGTGAAATCCATTCTCATATGAAGATTAAAACAGCAATTTCCAATTTAACATAATGGACTGCCGTTTTCTGTCTTCCATTACATAACGAATTAAAACTGTGTGGCCAGGCATGGTGGAGCACACCTTTAATCCCAGCACTGAGGAGGAAGAGGTAGGAGGAGGATCAATATGAGTTTGAGGCCACCCAGAGACTCATGAATTCCAGGTCAGCCTGGGCTAGAGTGAGACCCTACCTGGAACCCCCTGCCCCCCCTCAAAAAATCTGTATGATTGGCAGTATCATGACAAATGCCATACAAGGTACAAGTTTTCTCCTTGCTCACTTTCAAAACTGGTGTCTGTTTTGTAATGTTCCATGGTGCTGAATTTTCACTGTCTGATGCAGTGGACAGTGTCTTTTAGCTGGGCTTTAAAATGCTTGTTTTCCCCTTGGGCTTTTAGTGATGCCCAGAAACCATCTAGCAAAGATTCACCATCACAAATGAGGAAATCCCTGCCATACCCTCGTTCATTTTTAATGACATTTCTGCTGGATGCCTGGCAGCTTTGCCATAATTCCAAGGGCTGCCAGCAACCTTTCCAGTGAGTGAAAGCCTAATTGTGGAGGTGATGGTTCCAGATCTGAGGTTAATGGATTATTCTGCATAATGGTAACATAGGTTTTTGGCATCAGACCAACCATGCCATTAGTTTTCCTGCATTTCCACCATTGGAGTCATTTCTCAGCTTTTCAATGACAGTCATTACACGCCTTTCTCAAAACGAAGCTTGACATTTGATGAGCTGAATGGTTAGAGCATTACCACATATTTAGCTTGACAACTGCTGTTAATTTCTTTGACAGAGAATTCCCATTGTCACTCCAAAGTCTGTGTGGTAGTTTGACTGAATGTCCCCCAGTAGATTCAAAAGTGTATTAAAGATTTGGCTCCAGCATCCTGGCTGGAGGAGGTGTCACTTTAGCCTGGCCTCCTGGGGTATTTCTAAGGTGAATGTAAAATTCCAGTGATACATATGTAAAGAGCAGTCAGAGCTGAAGTCCTACTGTCCTGCTGTTTTGTTAGTTGGAGTTGAAGTGTGCTGGCTGGAGGTGATGGGTTTCTCTCTCTGCTTGGATCTGTGAAAGGGGGACAGCCATTTTCTTCATTATTGAACTTCCCCTGATTCTGTTACTTTAATAAATATGTTCCTCCCCAAATGGTGCCTGCTTTGGAGATTCATCCCAGTGGTGTGTGACAGTCTGACATCTTTTTTTCATTCCATAGCTAGAAGGAAACCATCCACTGTGTCCATTGTGGCTACCATACTACCACCCCCCACCACCGCTCTTCTCCATGACGATGACCTCGGTCCCTTTTCTCGCCTTCTCTCTCAGGCACGTCGGCAGGCACGTTGAAGTCACAGAGATGTTCCCCTGCGTGTACAAAGCTACCATCAGCAGGAGATGCAGCATCTGGAACACTATGTTTTCTTTTCACTTTTCCAGTGCCTAAAGTATCCTTTAAGTTTTTCACAACAGATGTTTTCCCAGCAATATTTTTCCTTTGCACAGTTAGAAGGGACAAAACCCATTTTATGGGCTGGAGAGATGGCTCGGCAGTTAAGGCACTTGCCCCCAGTGCCTAAAGCCCCGGGTTCAATTCCCCAGGACCCACATGGGCCGGACCCACAGGGTGGTGGCCCTGGTGTTCTCTCTCTCTCTCTCTCTCTCTCTCTCTCTCTCTCTCTCTCTCTCTTTCTCTCTCTCTGTATCTCTCTGCTTGAAAATGAATAAATAAAATGTTAAAAAAAAAACCATTTTATTCATGGCATTTCAAACTCGCTACCAGGAGTTAGAATCATCCAGAAGCCATAGTCTCTCAGTGTTCCTGAGATGTGGCTCCTATTCTTGCAGGGACACAATCAAATTTGGCTTGTAGCACCACTCTTTCCACCATCTTTCAACGCCCCAGCATTTTCCACAAGTCACCTGAGGACAGGGGCACCCAGATGCCACAGCAGGGTTGGCCTTCACTGCACCAGGTCTGTGTTCTGGGGGCATTTAGCTCTTGGGCACTTTTAGATTCTTGAGTTCAGTAATAACATGGAACAATCCATTCTAGCTAGACACATGCACCCTAGACATGTTTATCAGTTGGTCTAAAAAAAAAAAAACAGAAAGCCGGGCGTAGTGGCGCACACCTTTAATCCCAGCACTCGGGAGGCAGAGGTAGGAGGAGCGTCATGGGTTTGAGGCCACCCTGAGACTACACAGTGAATTCCAGGTCAGCCTGGGCTAGAGTGAGATCCTACCTCAAAAAAACAAAACAAAAAAATTACTCTAAACCTACTCTATACCAGGAAAACTTGAAGCCCATGTTGGTAATTAGAATTAGTTACCTAAGAAAATAGCTGAGTAATAAGTACACCCTTGAGGAGGGCACCCACCCATCCATCCAAATTAATTCTGACCAACACCAAACATCAATATCATGATTGACTCGTTTTGCAAATAGAAAAACCACTATTTAGGGAAGTCAAATGGGCTGCCAGGGTGCAAGCCTCCTGAGGTATGCAGTTGGGATTTGACCCTGAATTTGAGAACTTTGACAGCCCATTTACTGCAAATACAAGCATCACCATGGAAACAGTGGATTCCAGAAGCCAGGCAATGATGAGAGGATGGCTGGTTTCCACTGTAAATTTTGGCAAGCACAACTTCAGCCATTCTTTCTGAGAAGCACATGAAAGACCACTGAGCCCTTGGTCAGGGTAGCTTATTCTAATGGCAAAGGAGCAAA
The DNA here is from genome assembly GCA_004024765.1 of Zapus hudsonius. NCBI lineage: Eukaryota > Metazoa > Chordata > Mammalia > Rodentia > Dipodidae > Zapus > Zapus hudsonius. The sequence continues at coordinate 10,741 of PVHP010001608.1, forward strand.
GAAACATAGATAGCAGATCTTTCTAGATTGGAGCAGGGTACTTTTCCAAGTGGATCTTGATAGAGCTTCTTCTGCCCTTTTCTACCTTCACTTTCTTCTCTTCTGAGATGGAAAAAAGCAGTGGCTTCTATCATTACAAAAGGAAAAAAAAGTCTGTGTGTTTGCGTGTGTGCATGTGTGTGCACATCCTGCTATTGTGGTATTCCACGTGGAATTCTAGAACGATCAGAGTTGAAGCACAGTGGCTGGTGGCTGCTTGCCATCTCAGCACTCACACACACCGATCACACTGGGCAAGTGGCTGATGGCAAAAGCCCTTGCAAGAAGGGCGGAGCACTTACAGGGATGGTGCAGCGTCACATTTCAGAACCCAATTTCATTACGTGGGGAAATGAGACACAGGCGTTTTGCTCAGGCTCTACGCACTCAACTTGCTCAGCCATTTGCTTGAATTACTTTAAAAGATAATATGTACAAAAAGTGTCAGCCATTCGTGAGGCACCGATTTTTGTGCCAGATATTCAGATGAAATTCAATAGTGGGAGAAAAAACACTGTACTGTTTATCCATATTGCTTTATTTTTTCATTTTTGTATTTGTTTTTTGAGTTAGTGTGGCTATAGTCCAAGCTGACCTGGAATTCACTATGTGGTCTCAGGGTCGCCTTGAACTCATGGCTATTCTACTACCTCTGCCTCCCGAATGCATTTATGAGACTGACACACTACCTACTGCACTAACGAGGTACCTCTGAGTGCATTTAAACAATGGTATATGTCTCATACCATTTAACTTTAAATATGAATGATATGTCACATACCATTAAAATTAAAATGTGAATTATATCTCAATTTTGGTATATTCTCAAAATTCACTATTTGAATTCAAGAACATTTTTGTTGTCCCATAAACTGTATCCATTGTGGTGTTTTGAATCAGCTGTCCCGAATAAACTCATGTGTGCTGAATGTTAGGTCCCCAGCTGGTAGTAATTTGGGAAGTAGAACCTTGCTAGCAGAGATATGTTGTTGGAAGTGGGCTTAGTGGTCTGATAGCCAGCTCCACCTTGCCAGAGTTGCTTCACTCTTGCTGCTGTTTTACCTACTGAGGCCTCTGGAGAGAAAGGGGGAAAATCCCTTCTATGAGGCTGGAGTCCTATGCAAGCCTTGGTATTAAGTGCAATTTATTACCAAGCAAAATCTATATTCGTAACAATTACCAGTTATCCTACAATTGACATGTAAACATGATTTTTCTCATAAGAGCCTTACTTGACAGATTCAGAAAAAAAAAAGTAACAGGACATTCGTTTTGAATTTCAAATAAGCAAGGAAAACAGGTTTAGTATAAACATGTCCAAGATATTTTTGAATCATTCTTCTACTAAAAAAATATTTAACTGAATGAAATTCAACATAAACTGGGACTTCTCTACTTCACTATCTTTCAATATCATAGATTCAAAAACTTAGCCAATTATCTTCAACCCTCATCTTAGCTCAGTTACTGTTCCAAGTGCCTTTCTCAGACCTAACTTCCTTTCTTTTATGTTAAACCTGTCTTGCTGACCAGTAGAACCTGCCTTCATGCCCAAGACTGTCACAGGACCTGATCTGACCATCAATGATGGCACTGGTGAGGCACACCTTTGTGCTGTGTGAGGGCATTTTCAGTGATGGCTGATGAAGGGAGGAAAATCTGCCCTGAATATGGGCAGCACCATCTCCTGGGCTTGGTCCAGGACTGAATGTAAAGGGGAAAGGGGGCCTTGGCATCTTCTTACTCTGCTTCTTGATTTGCAAGAAGTTAGCAAATAGCCTGTCCTGCTGAGGACAGGAGCTGACCCCACTGCCATGGTGGACCATATCCCCTGAACTGTGAACTAGAATAAACCTTCCTTCCTTAACCTGTTTTTGCCAGGTTCTTGATCACAGCAATGAGAAAAGTAGCTCACACACCCTTATCCCATGGCTTACAGCAACCACTCACCCTTGGATTCCCTTGTTAAGTCATAAATTGTTCTTATATACCTTTCTTAGAAGATCCCAGGCTTCTTAGATTATTTCTTCAAATATTCTTTTTTCTATTCAACTTTTATTTTTCCTTTCAGAACTCCCTTATTCATAAATTGATATTATTCCAAGGGTCAGACTCTTTCCTTAAATCTTTTGCTTATGTATAATTCTTACTCAGGTACCTTTAAGGTCAGATTATCATCTCAAATCTTCAACGAAGTTCATCACATAACTATTAATGATTCTGCTTGTTAGAATGCTTGACATGGCCTAGGGAGATACCTGACTTCTACCTGTTCAGCTGGAACTCATCATCTTACCTGTCTCCCTTCCCCCATACTTTGAAATTCATTTATAGCCTCCAGTTTCTGCAAATCTTTGCAATAGGTGACTTCCAGTTCTCTTGCTTACGAACTAGAGAATTCATTCTTCAGGTCTCAGCTGGATAATTCTTTATATAGAAAATCCTTCTCGGTGTTCTAGTTTGGGTTAGGTCACTCCTTAGTGTTCCAGCCTCTACCAGTTTTCATATCATTGAATATTTGACTGTATCCCTCATGGTACTGTAACTTGAGGCACACTAAATCTCAAGTTTCATACGAGATCTCTAGATAGATACTGTGTATTGTTAAATCTCAGTATCTAAATTGGTTCTTGGCTCTAAGTATATACTAGATATTTGCGCAGATGAAGACAAATTTTTCAAAAGGGATATGGAACAATAACTTCAAGGAACTGCTACTTTTCAGTTGCCAACTCTTGTTTTTGTATCACTTGAGTCCAAAAACAACTCCTTCATCCAAGCAACATTTGGGTATTTAGCACAGGTAGCCCAGTGGTGGTCATAGTAATCAAAAGGCATCTAAAACAGAGCTACTTACCTGGAAAAGTTCAATGCTGAGTGGGTAAACAAATGAGTCAATGAATAGTAAGTAACACTTGCTAACTGGGCACAGGCACATGCTTCTAATTCCAGCATAACAGGCTAGTGAGTTTGAGGTAGGTCTGGTCAACACAGTGAATTGAGGGTTAATCTGAACAATACTGTAAAGGCCCCGCTTCACAACAACAACAAATTATACTAAGCCAGAAGCAGGCATAAAGTATATTAGAAATGTATTGATAAGCTGGTCATGGTGGCAAGTAACCTGTAGTTCCAGCTGCTCAGGACATTTAGGTGAGAGAATACTTGAGCCCAGAAGTTTGGGGCCAGCTTGCGCAACATAAAATGACCCTGGAAGGGAGAAAAGGAATGTGGGGGTTTGAGCACAAAATGTCTCAAAACAGCTCTGAATACTTGGTCTCCAGCTGGTGGCGACGTGGGAAAATTATGGAGCTTTGCTGGAGAAGGCATATCATTGAAATTTATTAGTTTACTCCACTGGGTGTTCAGGGTTAGCTCACTCAGAGTACTTCTTTCCCATTGACGTAGAGGTGAAACATGCAGCTTCCTGCTTCGTCCTGCTTCCCCCTCCTCCCCACCAAAATGAAAACTTCCCCTCAAAACTACAGGCTCAAAATAATCCTTTTTTCCCATGATCTGCTTTTGGTTGGGTGTTTTCTCGGAACGAGAAGGTAACTGCTATAGAAAGTTGGTACCAAGAGTAGGGTCATAGCTATGAGGAAGCTGACCATGTAGTTTTTGGTCTTTTGGAACTAGCTTGTGGGAAGAATATGCAAATATTTAGAACTTTTAACTAGAGATGCCACCTTGCAATGCTTGTAAGCAGAGTTTGGTGGGCCATTTGGCAAGAGTTTGAAGTAGCTAAATGCATATAGAGCAATGGACTTTGGAGGCTCAATTTATGAGGTTTCACAGGGAAAACTTTGAGAACTGGGCTGGAGGCAATTCATGTAATATTCTGGATGTGTTCTGCTCATGTCCTGAGAACTTAAGCAAAATTGAATTTAAGAGTAATGGAAGCTGAGCTTGATGGTATATGCCTTTAATCCCAGCACTCAGGAAGCAGAGGTAGGAGGAGCACCATAAATTCAAGGCCACCCTGAGACTACATAGTGAATTCCAAGTTAGCCCAAGCTACAGCAAGACCCTACCTCAAACAAACAGAGTCTAATGGACTAGTACATTTAGAATAGCAAATGTAGCATGTTGGATCCCAGGAAACTGCAGCTTGAGACCCTCACTACTAAGGCCATCTGCTCCACATTGACACAGTATAGGAGTGCTGATGCTTTTGAGGGGGCCTGAAAGAATGCTGAACAAGTTTCCTGATCCACCTAGTACAGGTTTTGGAAGCATTACTCTGCTAGGAAGACCATGAGGTGTACATTGTTCTGGAGATGACAATGTGAAGCAGATTGAGGTCCCTCAGAGGTCCTGTGAGGCCACTGTACGGAGCTGTGACAATGAACTGTGGATTAAAGTAGTGACTCCGGGAATTTGGAGATGTCTGGAATGGGGAAAGACCCCCAGGAGTTAGAGGAGCCCAGTGGATATCATCATGAGTCCCAGGTACTGACATGAAGCCTCAGGGTTAAAGGTTTGCCCTCATTTTCTATCATCCAACCATTCTTTCCTATGACTCCTGTTTTGTATGGGGATGTTTCCTGTGCCAAGTTTTAAGTATGTAACTTGTGTTTTAATTTTACAGGGATCACATTGAAACAGTCTTGGGGCCAGGGGTGGAATGTGTTTCAATGTAAAATGTGCCCCCCCCAACCTCTTCTGTTTGAGTACTTGGTTGGTCCCAAGCTGGGGGTAATTTGGGAAAATTGTGGAGTCTTTGGGAGGTGGAGCCTTGCTGCACAAAGTGTCACTGGAGGTGGACCTTGATGTTTGTTAGTCTAGCCCACTGGGTGTTCAGGGGTCTCTTACAGACTACTTCCTTCCATTAACACTGAGATGTGACACGCAGGCTTCCTGTCTGGGCCACTATGCGTACCCATCACTGTGAAACCTCCCTTGAAACCATAAGCCAAAACAGACCTTTCCTCCTAGACGCTGCTTTTGGCTGGGGCTTTGTCCCAGCAACAAGACAGCTGCTATAGAAAAGGGACGACAACATAAGAATCACTGACAGGAATAAAATTATATTTGGAATGAGCATGGGAGAAGTAACCAATTTCCAATGTTGCTTTAAATACAGTATTAATACCAAGGCTAGAAATGAGAAAAAAAAAAAAAAGGAATAGAATAAACCCTGGGGAAGAAACTTCTACATTGACAACAGGTCACTATTTTGCCTGTAATAAGCTTGGGCCCACTATACCATCTTGTCAGGGTCAAGAAAAATGACCGCTGGTCATCTAGTAGTGGAAGTATAAATTTAGCAGATAACCTTTGGATGGTAATTGAGCTTTACAAGCAGGAACCATATAAAGATTAATTCCAGTAAGTCTATACCTAGAAATTAATTTTTCAAAACATAGCCCTATACAATTACATGTAAGGATATTAATGCAAACTAGAAACAAGGGGTTGTTTAATGCTGTTTATCTGTTATGGAATACTATGTATTTAAAATCTTGTTTTAGTTGGATATGGTGGTGCTCAGGAATAGAGGTAGAAGGGTAGTGAGTTCAAAGCCAGCATGGGCTACATAACAAGACTGCCTCATTTTCCCAGCATTTAATGTAGCTAAAAATGTGCACACATGAACTCACAAGTAAAAATATGGACAATTTAAATTTTCTTATGCTTTCTACATTCATCTAAGCAATGTAGCAGTTTTTCTATGAAGAAACGTATGAAGTTCTGAGGACTATCTTGTTACAACCACACAGTTCTCATTTCACAGGGCCAGAGCAACTGGAAGAGTGAGTTTGATTGGGATCCCACAACTTTAAAAATTGGGCAGAGAGCCAGATTTACCTAGCAAACTACACAGTGTTTTGCTGTCCTGTGACCCAGGAGGGACATGAATCAAATTATGTGAATACTCTTAATGATTCTACAAGATTAGCTAAAATGAAGATATAAACATTCTCAATTAACTTTCCATGTATATATGCTATTCTTTAAAAATACATCTTAATCTCAACAGCAATGTTATGCTTTTCATTTTTCCTTACACTTTGTTATCTATTCTCACAAGTGTCTCCTGCTGTTAAGAGACAAATTATTTTCTACTTATATCCTGAATAATCCATTGTGACTCCAGAATAAAACCCTTATAGCCAAGATGTAATTTAGTATGTTAAGTATTCCTGAGGATTTTTTCTTGAGTAATTAAAAAGAAAAGCTTATCTGGCTTAGAAACCTTAAATTATCACTTTCCCAACAAGCTATGACTAAAATCCTTGAACTTTCTGATGGGGGGGGGGGGAGAACGACTCAGATGAGCAAGAACAAGCCAGTGTTTCTTTGGAACCAGGAGGCTTATTACCAACCTTGAGTTATTTAACATGAAAACACACATATCTTATGGAATTGTTATATAGGTGAACATTTATATAGCATTTGTTTGGTTAAAGGGGTTTCTTGAAAATAAATCCAAAATTAGACATTATAAAAAAGGTTGGAAGATTGAACCTTGCAAAACTTCTATGAACAGAAAAAATACTAGCAAAATACATAATTGTAGCTGTACTCAATATTAACAGACAAAAAGATCCAAAAAATTGTTTGTGCAGTGCTGAGGACTGGACATGGGGCACACACTAAGCAGCTGCTCTACTGCTGAGCTACACAAACAGGCCTCAAAACAATTTGAATAGTGAGCATTCTAGAAAAGGGTAAATATCATGAGAAGGCAATTCACAAAACAAGAAAAGGTGATCAATCCCATGATCCAAGAAGCACAAAATATCAGACAACTGTAAATCTAGCAAACTGATCATTAACAAAAAGAATATTATCAGTGTTCTAGAGTAATAAGTGTTACAGGAAGAAGGGGAGGACTGCTAGGGCCCAGGAGTAAGGCTTGCAGCTAGGCATCAAACAGCCAAGCTTACAACAAAGCTAGTTTCAACAAGAAAGAGGAAAAGACTTTCACAGTCTCTGGTCCAGAAATATCTATGGTAGGGATTAAATTATGAAAACTACACATGGGTTTTAAGGATTGGAAAAAAGCACAGCTCAGGATCACAGAGAATACAAACTCCCTAAAGGACCCACTAGACCAGGGGTGGGTAAACTATTCCTAGCAGGCCTAGTTTCCTAAGTAAAATTTTACAAGGAGCTCCTTTACACACTGCTTAAGGCTATTTCTATTCTAGGAGCACAGTAGTTGGCCTATAGACCCTAAAATGTATGAGAGCTGGTCACTGGAGTTTGCACATCTCTGACCTACAATATTAGTGAATAAATTCATGCTCAGATCAGAAGCATGTGATAGTTATTTAATATGGCTTATCATTACATTTTAAAGTCAAACAGTACAATATTTATGTAAATTACATACAAGAAAAATTATACAAAATGCACACATCCAATAGTTCAAAAATAAATATAAAATGTTGATATTGGTGGTCTCAAGTATTGAGGTTAAGCATAGTTGGGAAGTGGGTGACTTTTAGCCAATTTTTACAGAAATATAAAACTAAGGTGACTGCTCTTAAATTTCATAGACTATAAGAAAACCAATCTTATCAGAACCATACTACTTTCCTGCAGCCAGTTCCCAGTGCCTGGGCATATTTTGGCGAGCCAAGTAGATGACACCCATTATGCTCCTTCACACCACCACTCCTTAGACTTAACTAAATGTGGCCTGGCAACACATCTTCAGATGCTGCTGACACCTGCTGGCCTCTTTCCCTCTTCTGTGTTACTTGCTTCACTGTTCAAGTGAAACCTGTGCTTTCAATTTCCCATCACAGAACACTCTGGATAAAAACCTCAAACATATCTACCTTAGACAGCACTGCCCAAGGTGAATAGTAGTGTGTTTTTTTTTTTTTTCAAATAAACAACTCTCTGCTTGGACTACTAACTCCTGGGAACACACCTAATACTGTACACATTGAAGTGGGCCTATGAAGTCAGACGCATCATCACAGACTTGCTTCTGATGAATCATTCTTCAAGGGTGTCCAGAGTGATTTTGGCCTAACAAGGTCAGTAAAGACTAGTAAAGATTTAAAAAATGATTCATGTAACAGATGACCAAAATCAATTCATTATCTTGAATTTGCTTATGAATCTCCTAGGGATCATGTTAAAAGACCATTACCCTGGGACAAGACCCAAAATTTGAGCTCTCAGGCAGGACCGTCTGTGCTGTAGACCTTCAAACCACACATTGAGGACCAAATGATTGCAGTTGTCTTTAGTGCTTTAGGGAATACATATGCTATAAAGAATTTCAATATCGTATTATTTTGCACTAGTTTTAAATATGAACATTCACGCTATATCCCTTTCTATATATACTCCATGCCAAAGACCTGAAAAGCAGATGTTTTGCAATGATTATCACACAGCACACCACACACCCCCATTAACCAAATGCAAAGAATTGTCCAGTGTTTCCAAATAGCTTCTTATCCTTCAAAATGGCATGTCCATGGCTTAGACAATATATGAAAGGTCCTTCCCCCTGCTCCCTATTTGCACAAGATGCTCAGATCCTCATTTCTGTGCCCATGATCTGTCCCTAGAAACACATCTCACTTCCCATCTAGATGACTGGTTCTGTAAAGGCCTGTGGCAGACTGTCTGTGCACCTGTTTGAAAGCTGTAAAGGCCTGTCTGTGGTGGACATCTGCACACCCACTTCAGAGCTGGAGAGCAGGGCTCAAAACTAGTTTCGCCACTTAATTTGAGCACATCAAGTCTTCTGTGTGGTGACATAGTAGTCAGATCACACCTAAATAGGATGTGAAATGTTTTAAAATTATTTAGCAAATGTCTTGAAATTAATACCAACAAAATGGAAGCAACTATGACAAGGACACACCATGATTTTTATTTTTCCTAAAGCACTTCTTCTTGTGAAGTCAAACTGACATAGATAACAAAAATCACACACACAAAATTTGTATTGCTGGACCTAGGGCTTGCTATGCAAGCCCTCAACCACTGAGCCACATCCCAACTCTTGATCTATACTTTTAAAGTTGTATTTCTAAATAGGAAGGTAATTAAGTCCTTGAATGAATGGCTCACTAAAATTTGCAGGGTTCTCTAAAATTTCTAGTTTAGGATTCTGAAAATCTTATCTGGAAGGCTTGGAAATTTCTCTCATCTCTGTCTGAGAGAGCTACAAAATAGTATTAGCAACTGAAATAACAAAACTGAAAGAACCTTTTTACAAATCGTATTATGATTTATGCATTATAAACTTATATAATATTCTCTGGTAATGTTATAGAAATTTACCCTGATTTCTATTGATAGTGATAACCATAAACATTTTAAAATTTTTGGGAGTTGAAGAGGCAGTAAGTCTTATATGTAGCCTATCCACCATGGTTGGAATTATAGGTGTATGCTACTACCTTAGGTCCTTAATCCTAGCACTAAGGAAGCTGAAGCAGGAGGATCAATGCAAATTTGAAGCCAGCCTGGCCTACAGAGTGGGTTTTAGGTTAGCTTGGGCTAGAGTGAGACCTGACTCAGAAACGAACATGAAAAGAAAAAATATTTTACCCAAGACCACCTTTTTGTTTTTACAAAACCCAGAATCAAAAACATTCTAGTTGCATTAAATCTTCTGGGCCCATGTGTTGGGTGAGTAAGATTCTAACTACTGGCATAAATCAGTAGAATGGATAAGACATTCTAAAAAGCCATGCCAGGAAAATGTAAATCAGAATCAAAGGTGTCCTAGGAAAAGCTACTTCCTGTTTTTTTTGTTTTGTTTTGTTCTTCAGGATCTGCAAAAAGCATTTGAACATTTAATGAAGACAAGGGGGGGGGGGGTGCTGGGAAGATGGCTCAATGGATAAAGCACTTGACACACAACCCTAAGTACCTGAATTTGGATCCCCACAATGCATGTAAAAGCCAGTTCTGGTGGGCTTCTGTAATCCAAGTGTGTCAATGGCAGGAAGAGAATTTCTGAGCAGTGAACTAGGAGAGCCCCTGCCTCAAATGAGGTGGAATGCAAGGACATATCTACAAGTTGTCTGGAAACTCTCACTGCATGTTGTGGCATGCATGTGGCTGCGCTCTCTCTCTCTCTCTCTCTCTCTCTCTCTCTCTCTCTCTCTCACACACACACACACACACACACACACACATACATACACACACATGCACAGTAAATTAAAAAAAAACTTAAGAGAACAGGGAGTGGTAGGTTAGCAGCCCCTTCACAAATGCCCCACCCGTGAGATTAAAACAATTTTTAGAAGCGCTGTGTTAGCCAAACAAAATAGCAGACAATGTAGAATGTATGCCAAAGAAGTACCAAACACTTCCCAAATCAGGGCTTACAACACTTGGATATTTCCAGACTGAATATCTAAGCCCTGATGTCCTTCAAAGAACTGATAAATTTAGCAAGTGAGTCGTCGAATCATACACCAGAAATGTGCTGGCTTGCAAAGGCTTAGATGTGCAGTTGAGCTTCGCTTTCCAACTTCATCTAAGTGAAACCGGCCACAGTTGAGTATCCCATCACAATTCCCAGAAGTCCCTTCACAGAAGATACTTCTGCTTCCTTAAGAGAGGGACAGTCCCCAGCACAAGCACTGCTTATACTTTGGTCATATATCCATGTGCTCAAATGTAATTGCATACAAGTACAATTAATAATAAGTACACAACTATAAGCTAAACACAAACTCCATGGGGCATCAGCTACATCAATAAAGGCCAACTAAACATGATGGCAAAACAGGATTCTGTCAATGTCATGGTTCTGATGCTTCAATTTAAAACCAGCTCCACTACTTACCTGAAAGTTTAAACAAAATTCCAAAGGATATGCTGTACTGATTTTACAAATTATAAAAGAAATTCAAGATAAATGATTCAAGTATTTTTATAAGATATAGTAACTTTCTTGAAATTTCAAAAAATTTTTAAGTTTCGAATTTTTAGAATCTATTCACATATAAATGTGAAACAGCATTTTTATCAAATGATACTTGTTCCCAAAAGCAAAAGGTATTAGCTTAAGTTGTCTATGTCTTGTGAATTTACAATGAGCCAGTACAAATGCCCTTCTGTTCCTCCCTGTGGACTGAGTGTGACCAGGGGCTTCAAGATCCTGCCTCCATCATAGACTGTAACTTGGAACTGTAAGATGAAATAAAATCTTCTTCCCCTAAGTTAATTTCTGTCAAATATTTTGTCCCAGCAACAAGAAATTGCCTAAAGCAGCTAACAAAATAGAAGAGGGACTAGCTGGAAAGAAGGGGCTCAGGGAAGGGGGGAGAACAGAAGGGAACAGGAAGGGATAATGATCAAACTATGCAATGGACATTTAGGAAAAATGTTAATTAAAAAAAAAAACAGCTGGGGAGGGGTAAGGGAAGAAACCTGCAATTTCAATAGGGATTTCAGTTTTCCTACCAAGCAAGCTAGCAAGCAAATAAAACCTGGGGTCCAGGAAGTAGCAATGTTTGCCCCACATGTAAATAGTTAAAGAAACATACTGAAAATGCTTTGTTCTCCAAGTGCTAACTGGGAACCCCCAAAGAGTCCCCTAGACCCTGTGAAGAGCAAGGATTCCAAAATAGAGTATGTCCCTTTCACCCTCAGGATCTCACAGGCTCACAAGAAACAGGATGAGAATATTTGCTGTTTCTACCATAAACAATGCCTATTTTCATTTTGCAAAAATTATTTTTCATTAAATATCTGTTACCAAGTAACAGGATTTAGATTTCAATGAATAAACATGTTTTTAAATTCTTATACATTTTATTTTTTTTGTATACTAAGTTTTAAAAGACTGAAGTTTCATAAACAAAAGCTCTTTGGTGGTTTTCAATCATTTTTAAGAACTATGATCCTAAGACCCAAATCTTTCAAAACTGTTAGTACAGAAGCAGCCAGTTTAGCTGCTCCATTTGGCCAATTTACAGTGACCAACCAGAGTACCTTGTCAATCAAATTTACAGAAGGAATTATTTTACAGAAGTGACAGAATAACCTCTATTTTCACAAAAATTTAGAATAAAATGTTGTTTATGCAAAAAAAAAAAGGATTTAGATATACCTTAAAACTTTATCAACAAAGTTTTGCCATCTTAAAAGAAGAGACGAATTGCTTTCCTGATTGGACTGAAGAGGAAAAGTGTCTGAACCAATGAGCTGGGATACTGGACGGGCTTCAGCCTGGTCACTTTTGAGGATTTTCCTATTGGTTAGTCAAATACATATAACTAGAAACAAACACAAATACAACACTAAAATAAGCTGATTTTCTTTAAAACAGTAAAGATCATGAGAAAATCCACTTTAAAGTTAGAATTCTTAAGAAACACCAGAACTTTAGAAATCGCTTAAAGACAATAACATATTTCAAGGGGGAAAAAGGGTCTTTAAAACTATTTAGATTACTCCCCATCATGACTCAGAGAACTGAGCAGAAGAGGGGGCGGAAAGATTTTAAGAGCCATGATGGAGGAGAATATCCAGAGACATGGCCCCCCTTAGTAACAACATACAAAGGTGGGTGGAACCGGGTTGACTCCTAGTTTATCCATAACCCCCCCTACCCCATGGACTGATCCAGTTTGCCCATGGAGGAGGATACCCAGCTGACTGGGGACAGGGAAGAGGGAAATCGGGGAATTGGGGACATCAACACATTATTTACTCATTCAGTGTAATTAATTATGGATAATAAATATTTTTAAAAAGTGTTTAATTTACTTTAACAGATGGAAAGTCTGGTAGGTTGTTTGGGTAACGACCCACAATCATTTTTTATACACATGAATTATTTAGACCTAATATAATCCAAAACAGAAACTAAAGATATTTCTTGAGTTTTCACTCCATGAAAAATGAGCCAAGTCTCCAAAAATGTAGAAACATTTGAAGACTACCAAAATCTGACAGGACCTAAACAGTACTCACTTGATCCTCAGCGGCTTTCTGCTCAGGCATCTAGCTTGTCAAGAGTTCACATAAACCACACTTTCAGCTGGGTATGCACTGGGAGAGGGGCAGTGTTTTAGCAATACTAGAGACACAATCATGCACCCAACATGAGTGTTTGAGGAAACTGATGTTCACCTTGGTTAATACCAAGTTTGTTTCAATCATTTTAAGACAAAATTGTTCATACATGTATGACTATTTTGTGTTTATAATTGTACCTTTTGTAATAACAAAGAGTCACACTTAGGCGACACTTGTCAGGAAAAATCACCAAGCCACCCCCCTGGGCTGGCTGGATGCCCCTATGCTAAATGGCCCAGGACAGTGGGTGTTCTTCAGCCTTTTCAAGCTCCTTCCTTTCATCACTTTTGAACAACTAATATGCTACAGACCAAAAAGCCAATAATTAAAATTACTGAAATGTCACATGAAAACAAATGCTATAATATGAAGACTTTATGACTCATATGTTACTCAGAGACAGTTTCTTGAAAGCAGTTCAGGTTGTGTTCAGTTATGATGAGACTGCCAGATTACCTCTGGAGAAAAGAGAGATCACTACATATATATATTTAAACAAGTTCATTTGAATACTAACAAAAAGATGAAACTAAACAGAATCATTTCCTTTTTAAACAAAGTATTTCATCACTTTAAGGTAACACTGGGTTCCAGTTTCTTTTTCTCCCCACAAGCAAACATAAACCAATGTCCTACAGATAATCAGTCTGTCCAGAAAACGGGGGAGGAAAGACTCAGGTGCAATCATGTCACAGTTAATGCATGTCTGCTTCCAATACATTCAAAGACAAAATGAAAAAAAAAAAAAAAAACCCAATAGTTAAAATAGGCTTCTGCAGTCTGGGAATTCAAAATCTTTAAAAATATTTGCAAATACACATACATGCAAATTCTTCCTATTTACAAATTTCACAAAATTAAGCTGCAAAGAAATTAGTAGTATGTTGAATCTGACCAGCTACATTTAAATGCTTTACCACTGACAGGTTCCTGAATATAGCAGTACTAGTAGTTTTAATAAATTTTCTACATGGCCTTTTTATAAAAAGTTAGTCGCTAGAAGTCTTAAAGAATTCAAGATGTTCTCAATTCACTACTCATTATTTAAGGCCACTTTGGTAAAGGCATTGCAGCAAGAACACAAAAACAATAGCATATTTTCTAATATTTATTTTTTTCACCTGCAAACTGTAGCAAAACATGATCAGCTTTGAGACGCAGACAGGTATCCTTCTACATCGTTAAAGAATTTAGCCATGTATAAATAGAAGAGCTCTTTAGAAAGGAGAAATTCAAGAATGAATAAAACCTTCCAATTCTGACTTTCCAGAAGCAATGCTTAAAATGATTTTAGGTCATTCATTCCAAGATAGGACAGCACCTTAAAAGTGGCTGATCTATTTCCCCAGCAACATTTCTCACGTAACAATGTGTTAAAGTTACAAATACTGATATGCACAAATAGCTAATTTCTAAGAAAAATATGTACAGTACTGCAGCATAATGAATGTGGTATCTGCGATAACTTATTATTAGCCAATTTTAAATATACATGATACCGCTACCTTGTTAGGCCAATTCACAGGTTAAAAGTTGTTATTGGAGCCCTCTGTTTTGCACATATTACCTGGTGTTTAATACACAATGCAGGCTTTTTTTTTTTTAAAAGACTTCTGTTGTGTTTAAAGCTAAGATCAGTGAAACGAGACAACAGTGCAAGAGGCGGAGAGATGTAATATGACCACATAAAAGTTCGTTCCAGTAAAGTGTCTATGTAAGGCTATAAGAAAGGATTGGTTGATGAGCTTCCTGCTGGAAACTGTCCAGATGGTGCACCAGTCTGAAGGAAAACAGAAGACAAAATAGATAAATAAAAATGGTGGCTGTACAAAACAGGAAAACATTAAAGAGCACTGAATCGCAATGAAATTTCAGTAAACAAAGCCTGGCCATTCAAAGGAAAGATTTGTAATTTCAAATAGATATCTCTGCCTCCTTTTTATGTTGGTTGCTTAAACTATATGACCTTGTTTGCATACTGTATTTTCTGTCAGTACTTTGATTGCAACTAGGTTTTTTAGTTTTTCATTTATTTACTTATTTGCAAGGAGAGAGAGAGAGAGAGAATATGAATGGGTGTGCAAGGGCCTCTTGCCACTGCAAATGAACATCAGACTCATGTACCACTTTGTGCATCTGGCTTTATGAGGGTCCTAGGGAACCGAACCCAGGTCATCAGGCTTTGCAAGTAAGCCCTTGAGCCATCTCTCCAACCCCCAAAACTAGTTTTTCAAAGGCCACGTAAACATCAACACATAGCTGGTTCTGTTTCAATCTGCATAATAACATGATGGAATAATCACATTCTGTTTTCCCAAATTTAAAAATCATACAAAACTGACACAACTGTTTAATACTGAATTTTACTCACCATAAAAGGATTACTAGATACTCCAGCAGCTGAAACTTGACCAAAAGGGGTTACCACTGGCTTTGTTTGTCCAAATGTTGCAAAACCTGCACCTTGTGAAAACAGAACCATCAATTATAAACTGTGTGCCACCAGACAGCCTGATGCTAAGAAAGCCTCACAGTAAGTTTTACAGATATTCTGGGTTTTTTTTTTTGGGGGGGGTGGGGGTGGGTGGGCATGTATGCATGGCATGTGTGGCATACTTGTGTATGTAAGCAGAGGCCAGAGGAGACTGTTGGGTGTTGTCCTCCTCTATCTTGCTTAGCTACTCATTTCTTTGAAATGGATTCACCCACTGAACCCATAACTGTTATTTGTTCATAAGCCCCCAAAATTCTGCATTCCCCACAGGACTAGAGTATAGGCATGTGCCACTATGGCTTGCTGTTTACATGAGTGGTGGGTGCTGGGGATGGAACTCGGTGATCTCAGGCATCTTCAGGCCTTCATGCTTGTGGGACAAACACTCTTGACTGCCGAGCCATCTCACTAGCCCCAATTCCACAGAAACTCTTATCGTAACAGTAAACAGCAAGGTTAAATAGTTAGATCTCATGTCTTTCAGATAACATCAACAAACTTCAGTGAAATTTCCTATGGTATGAACTAAAAGAGCTCTCAAAAAAAAAAAAAAAGTTAAGACTCAAGGAGTTCCCACTAAGTTCAGGAACAAGCAGGGGTATCCACTTTCAACACTGCTCTTCAACATAGTACTTGAAGATCCTAGCCCAAGCAATAAGACAAGAGAAAGACATAAAAGGGATACAAATTGGAAAGGAAGAAGTAAAACTACCCCTTTTTAACAGATGACATGATCTTAACAGACCCGAAGGTCAATACCACTAAACTACTGAAGGTGATTAACTCCTTCAGCAAAGTGGCAGGATACAAAATTAACACACAAAAATCAGTAGCCTTCCTGTATGCAAATGACATGCACATAGAAAAAGCAATCAGCAAAATAGTCCTGTTTTCAATAGCCTCAAAAAAAAGTCAAATACCTTGGAGTAACAGTAACCAAGGATGTGAAAGACTTGTATAATGAAAACATAAAAACACTCAAGAAGGAAATTGAGGACTACACGAAAAGATTGAAAGATCTCCCATGCTCCTGGATAGGTAGAATACTGTGAAAATGGCAATTCTCCCAAAAGCAGTATACAGATTCAATGCCATGCCAATAAAAATACCAGCACCATTCTTTGCAGACATTAAAAAAAAAAATCACCAAATTTACTTGGAATGCAAATGGCCTCAGATATCCAAAGCTATCCTAGTAAAAGAAGCTCATCAGGCAATATCACCACGCCTAATCTAAAGATCTATTACAAAGCCATAGTAACAAAAACAGCATGGTACTGGCATAAAAACAGACAGACCAAAAGAACAGAATTGAAGCCCATGCCCTAAGCTTGAGCAACTACAGTCACTTAATATTTGACAAAGACGCCAACAATATTAACTGGAGTAAAGATAGCACCTTCAATAAATGGTGCTGGACAAATTGGGTAAATATTTGTGAAAAAAAATGAAAATAGACCCACTCCTTTCACTGTGCACAAAAATCAACTCCAAATGGACCTCAACGGACTTGGAACTCTTAAAACCCTGGAAGAGAAAATAGCAGAACTCTCTCTGAGACTGGAATAGGGGAAAACTTCCTGAACAAACTTCCAGCAGACCCAGAAGTACAGCAATAACTTAACCAATTGGATTTCATCAAGCTAAAAAGCTTCTGTACAGACAACATACCATACACAAAGCCAATAGACTGCCATCAGGTTGGGAGGTAATCTTCACCAGCTACAACACAGATAGAGGTCTAACATTTAGAACCTACAAAGAACTCAATAAATTAAATAATAAAATATCAAAGAGCCCTCTCACAAAATGGGGCTCTGTGCTCAACAGGAAATTCTCAGAGGAAGAAATACAAATGGCCAACTCTCTTTTAAGAAAATGTTCAACATCATTCATTAATCATCAGGGAAATGCAAATCAAAACAACAACGAGATTCTACCTCACTCCAGTCAGAATTATTAAAAAATCTACCAACAATACATGTTGGCAAGGATGTGGGAAAAAAGGAACCCTCATCCACTGCTGGTGGGAATGCAACCTGGTACAACCACTATGGAAAGCAATGTGGAGGCTTCTTAACAGGATGGATATAGAACTACCAGTGGATCCAGCTATCCCTCTACTGGGCATCTATCCTCAGGACTCCTCATTTCAGCACAGAGATATAACAACCATGTTTATAGCAGCTCAATTTATAATAGCTAGGAACTGGAACTAACCTACATGCCCATCTCTGGATGAATATATAAAAAAAAAAATGTGCTAATGGAATTCTACTTAGGAGTGAGGAAAAATGATACGAGATTCAAAGAAAAATAGACGGACTTGGAACAGATCATACTCAGCGAACATACACAAGCACAGAGAGATAAACGCCACATATTCTCCCTTATCTGTGGCCCCTACTCAGGTTAAGCTTAAACAGGAAGCAAACCTGCTGTCTGATTCAGGAGACAAAGGGGTTGGGGAGGACGCAACAGAGGAGGGAGATATACACTAATCTAAACTCACAATAAATTGACTTCATTGAATCCTTTCTTCTATACAAGTTATTGAGGTAGCTGGGGGCATCATACAGTAACAAGGGCCCTGAGGAGGGTGGGTGGAAGCCTACCTCTAGTATAAATGACTCTGACCTTTGGTGCCCTGTCCTAGTAAATAATTACTGCCCATAATGAGCTCTTGATAGAAGTGAACTACATGGTCCCTAAAATAAGACAAGGTTTTATCACAGCTCTTGAATACCTACCTCAGGCAAAATAAGGCCCTATTGCTAAAGATTCCACAGAATGCTGTCACACAACACTGAGAGACCCTGCTGAATCTGGAAATGAAACCAGCTCCTAGAAGGTTAGCTTATGTAATGCTGGAAGGCACTGCATGAGCTGCCAGGGGAACCAGACCAATGATATATTCTGAGAAAGCAGGGGACATCCTCAGTTAAACTGACCAATGGCCTGAGAATACAGATCACACTGCTACATGGCACAAACAAGCAAGACAAGAAGTGCCCATCTGTGCAATAGTGGCGCTCAACCTAGGTGGGTAATCAACAGCTGGCTAACTGGCTATGAGATCTGCTGAGAGACAGGGAACCCTTAACTGGTACAGGGATTCAAGGCAATCTTGAATGGGGACAAAGAACTGGATCTCCAAGGGGAGGTCTCCAATAAACACAGGTCTTCAGAAAGGCTAAATCCTTTAAAATCTCACCAAACTAGCAATATTTTTCTCACTTAACCAATAATGAGCTCACTCACCACTGGAGATTCTGTTTGTATTTTTCAGAAATCAATGAGAACCGTGGACAACCAAACTCCACCAATTGGACCTGAGTTGATGGGAGACACCCAAGCAGGAGACAACCACCTCAAACTCACCATAGAGCCCTAACACAACCTCTAAGGAAGTGGTGTGATGAGCAAAAGAGCTATTCCCACAGCAAGGCAGCTATGGAAGGATAATGGAGACAAATACCAAGGGTGCCCAAAATAGTACAAAATACAAATCCAAAGACTCTTAAGAACCTAACAATTATGCAAACTTTAAACTCACCCACCATGACTCAGGGAAATTTTTGGAAGAAGTGGCAGAAAGAATGTAAGAGCCATGGCGGGGCAGAATATCTAATGCATATAGGGGTATGTCATCCTGGTTTTAAGGGGTTTTCTCCAATAACTTATGATACTGAGCATATTGTTAATATATGTATAATTATATACCAATAAAAATGTTATTAAATATAGTTAATACTAACTTGTCCCGGGGTAAGCCACTGAATAAGGAGCCCGAGAGCCAGTCTGGGAGAAGACAAACCAACACACTGGTTTCTATATAAGCACCACAGTGCTTCTTAGGAAATACCATCTATGGCTGCTCTATGCACTGTACTTCTTACACTAACTTCAAAAGAGAAAGTATGACATTCAAAAACATGCTGCCAGCCGGGTGTGGTGGCACACACCTTTAATCTCAGCACTTGGGAGGCAGAGGCAGGAGGACTGCTGTGAGTTCGAGGCCAGCCTGAGACTACATAGTGAATTCCAGGTCAGCCTGGACTAGAGGGAGACCCTACCTGGGGGGAAAAAAAAACAACATTCTGCCAATCTATATAATTCAAACTCTAGCAAGTGAGAAGTGGGAAACAAAGAAATGTATATGTCCATACTGACAATTTGTCATTAAAAGGAAAAACCCAACTACTACTCTAGGCCTGCAAGATTTTATTTCTAGGAAAGCAGCAGCATTATTAGAGAAAGACACTAGCAATCTTAGGAAGGCGATCTTTTTGGTCACCAATTTTTCCTAATTCATAATCTGCCCAAACTTACTTATGAAATCAGCTTTCCCAGGTCCCAAACTGCCAATGGTTTCTGTTTTTAGGTAGTAAACACTTGACATTACACTACAGCATTCTTCAGCTAAATCTTTGCTCCAAATGCTGATCAAAATGATATATAAAGGGACATATAGGATAATACAGAAGAGGACTTACAGCCACCCCAAAGACCCGTAGCTTACCATTGGGCTGTTGAGGAAAAGCTGTCTGCTGAGGGAAAGCTGCCTGGGCTGGGAAGGCAGGCTGCTGGAAAGTGCCACTGAAGCTGGTGGGGAGGCTGTAGGGGGCTGGAGTGCCAAATCCTGCGGGCATGCTCATGGAGGCAGTGCCAAAGGTTGCCGCTGGCAGAGGAAAGAAAGAGTGGATTAGAGGCACAGCTGGGAAGCAGACTGCCTTACAGTCAGCACTGGGGAACACATATCACTTTCCTTGAAAAATACTAAGACACACATTAAAGGTATTTGAAATTCCAAAATCCTTACAGCTAGTAATCACAAATACTGCCTAGTGTAATAAATCATAGGAAATTTTGTTCTTTTGAAACCCAATGACCAAAAAGAAACTACTAAAGCTGTCACATGAAATCCCAGAGAAATTTCTGAGTTAATTATAAAGTCTAAACATCAGGCTGCTCTTGAAAGCCTATCACAATGTAACTAACATGTATAGTGGTGTCCATCTTTGATTTTAAATTTGCTAAATCCCATAAATTAGCAACCAAATTTTAATTTCATTTTATCTACTATAACCTCATATACATGTTTTTGGGGAAAAATTTAATAACCTCTAAAAAAAAGTTTAAAATGAACAGGTCTTACAGGACAAGGAGGGTTAGAAGCAGAGCATTTGAAAATAGTTAGCTAGAGCCAAAATAAATGTACTAGAAAAAAGGTGGAAAGGGCATTTTTAGAAGACAGAAAGAAAGAGGGTAAGCAGACACTGCATTCAGTATTTCTGTTAACCCCCCGCCCCGTGCTCTGCTTGACTGCCTGTATTCAAAGCACTAGCCAAGTGGAGGACCCAGTGCGATCAACTCTCATGGGGTAGGCGTCCATCATGCCCACTTACATACATGACAACTGCATTTTTTAACTAATTCTCACTATAAACAGGCATGTAGTAGCAGAATAGTGCATTATTTATTTAAGAATAAATATTTAGAACAGAACCTCCCAAAACATTCTAGGAAGAAACTAGTGAAATAAGAGATACTAGTGTTGCTTTAACCATAGACTACTGATAACTATGTAATAAAATGTGTAAAAGCATTAAAAATTTGTAGAATTCTGATCTTAAGAAAAAAGTTAAAACCTGGTTGCCAATTTAAGGCACAGAAACTAAATACCAAGAATGCTCCATAAAATAGGCATAGATGTGACCCAAAGTAATCTTCTTAAGTCTTTATGTTTAAAACAAAGCAATTTTTCTCACTGAACCTAATTAGACTATCAAAAATAATAAAGGAAAGCAAACCACTAGGAAGCAAGAGAGTTAAAGAAGAATGAGCACACTGCAGGGAAAACAGGAGGCTTCATAACAGACAAGACTGACGATGGCTGGGCAAGAAAGCACTAGGAAGCAAACTCAGATACATTTGAGCAAAACCAAATTCTATGAAGTTAACATGGCAAAATGGTTTACCAGAGAAGGAAAGTATTAAAGTACTATGAATTCAAACTTAAAGAAAAGAATCAAAACAGCTATTGAAGATCTACTGTGACCATGGAGGTAAGCAAAAATGCTTTCAGCATCGAAACATGAGTCATTACACAGGAGCTTCAGTAACTTTGAATATATAGCATGATCTTGATGCCGCACATCCATGCCCACTCCATTTAAAACATGGAAAAACCCAAAGTTCACATGCAAGCATCCAGGGCACTAGCAGAAGCTTCCACAAGCAGGTAGACAAACTGCCATACAAATCTAGCTGTGGCCACCTACCAAAATGAGCGTGAGGAAACACTTGAGAATGCATTGCTCCAGAAAGGCCTTATGGAAAGCCATAAAGAGACCAGCGTCAATTAAGTATGGATAGTTATCATTAAATAAAAGTAACTAGGTTTCATTAAAGAGATCTACAATTAGAATGTACTGCTGGCAACTGGGTAGCATAAGAATAAAAGCACATTCACAAAATGAGACATACTTCAGCTTTATTTGTGACACTGTTTAGACCAGTGAATATCAAGTGAAGAAACCCTGATGAAGAATAAACACTGGCGTGTGTAAACACACAACTATATGCACAAAAATGGCATCGTAGCAGCCAGTAATAGTGGGGCACACCAGAAATCCAATCAATTCTGTGTTCTAAAGATTTTTAAATTCTGAGCAGTTCCTATAAATACCACAAATATGGAACTAGCTTGTTTTTCTTGAGCTTTTTCAAGGTCCATCCATGTTGAAGCTAGTGTAGTACTTAAAAATATTGCATCGTATGGCTGTTCAAACACTGGTGTCATAATTAATACTTCTTCTCAGTCATAAATCATGCAACTACACCCTCCAGTGTGCTAGTTCTTGTGTGAATGGATGTTTCCATTCCTCCTGGGAATATTCTTAATACTGAAACTGCTGGGTAGTTCTATAGTAACCTTTTTGAGGACTGATCAAACTATTCCACAGACATTATACCACTTAAATTTCCCTCAAAAAATAGATGAAGTTTTCAATTTCTCTATATACTGATAATCAACCCTGTTCTAAGTCTGAAGTAGTCTCACACAGTAGTCCTGACTCCTTCCCCAATGATTAACGATGGGGAGCATCACTTCATGTGCACACTGGCCATATACCTTCTTGTTGACAGAGCCCATTTTTAACTGGTTACTTTATTACTGTAAGACTTCTGAATATAACTATCTCACAGAATTTGTGACTTGCACATGTGCTCTCCATACTGTTTTGAAGTTTAGTGGGCTTTTTTTTGTGTGTGTGTTAAATTCTACAACCTATACCCTTCACAGCCTACTTTCCAGCATGTGGAGAGCAGCTTTGTTCATCACATGTTCTGCCCAACAGACCCAGAAACAACAGAGCAAAATGATAGTATACTGAAATTGAATCCCTGAGCCAAAACTTATCTTTCATTCTTCAAGTTGATTTTTTCATGTACTTTGTCCCAGTGGCAAACCTAACAAAAACCCTAGAGGTATATTCATTGACATCTTTGCAAACCAAAGTCTGCATACTATCTACAAAATTGTTATCCACATTTTTATTTCCCTAGGAAGAAAAAATATTTTCAACCATTCACTCATTGTAAATAAAAGGTAACAGGGGTCATTCATACATTATTGGCAAAAAGGAAGATAAGTTATAAGAAAATGACCTAATAAGTGAAAATTAACCCTTTTTTGAATTTCTCATTCAGGGTCTCATGCAGCTCAGGGTGTTTCTAAAACTTACTATGCAGCTGAGGATGATCCTGAACTTTTGATCCTCCTGAGTTCTGAGATCAGAGGTGTGTGTGCACCACCACACCTGGTTTATGTGGTGCTAGGGATTGAAACCTAGAGCTTCAAGCATGCTAGGGGAGTACTCTATCAAATGACTTCTATTCCCAGCCTTAAAAACTAACTCTTAATTAGAATTAAGGTTTTTTTTTTTTTGGGGGGGGAGTATCTTATTGATACTACAAATCCTAAAATTAAAAAAGCATTATACACTAAATCCCTAAAAAATGTTCCATATATATATATTATTTTAAAAGAAAGTTAAGGTCCCAAAGTTTTGCAAATTCAGGATGAAAATGTTTATTTTCAGAGCAGAACATTAGCTGAGCAATGGTGGCAACACTTGCAGATCCAGCACTTAAGAGGGTGAGGTGGGGAGATGTCAGGTTGTAAACCACAGTACAGTATTATTCTCAACTAGATAGTCCCATATATATATAAAAAAAAAAAGTCCCAAAATATAAAAAAGGACACATTAACTTTTCAAATTTCACACAGTACTATTAGGCATCTCTCTATCCCTTTCCCTCTCCTTCTCACTCCCCCACCTCTTCAAGCACACATATGTAACTATGCATGTGGAGGCCCAGAGACGCGCCATGCACTTCTTTTTTGAGACAGGGTCTTCCTTTACCCTGGAGCTCACCAAAAAGGCTAGACTAACTGGCCAGCAATATCAACCTTCTCAGTGCTGGAGTTATAGACTTCTTCTCATGACCTTACAGCTTATTAGTGACAGAAAGGGAACTTGATTGAACAGATACAAGATGACCTGGTGCCAGAATGGCTGTAAGTCATTTAGTCTTATTGCATGAGAAGCCCTACCCCTTGAGATTGTATCAGATGACTACACTTTGTTACATCACTTCTGATTAAATCTTTTTTTTTAGTGAATCTTTTTCAGGCTGTTCACGTTTATTAAATTGTGGGAACCTGATTCATTGTGAATACAATATCTAAATAGTTTATCTTTGATAACTTTTCCCCTTAGTTCTCTTTATCTTCATGCCTTTTTCCCCTTTTATTTCATACCTAAGCCAGTCATCTCTCTCATACTGTACTTTGAGTTTTGTCCTATTACACTGAACACTGCTGTCATGTTGGGCTATCAGCACATGTAAACAATATATTGGACCAGGTATTAATTGAATCTAGAGCCTGTCAGCTTTGTTCTGTACATGTATGGTCACTAGAAAAAGTCCCATTTTCATGTCTGAGAGCTGCCTACCTTGCAAGGTAAAAGCTCTGACCAAAAGGGTAGATAATAGGGAATTTTTAATGTCTCTACAACTGTTAAATTCCAAACTTTTATAAACTTTCAGGTAGCATTTGTCTTGTGTATTTTTCAGTTAATTTTCTGAGCTTGTTTGTATATGGTGTGGTGTGGCTCCCCATATTCTCACCCATGGTGGCTAGAGTGGAATGTCAGATGCCCTGCTTCACTACTCTTCTGCCTCACCTTGTTTTGAGCCAGAGTCTCTTTAATGATTCGAGAGCTTGAGAGGCTCAGGTGACTCTTGTAGACTGGTGACCCCAGCTGTTTGTGTGGGATCTGGAGATTTGAACTCTGGTAGTCTCAAGCACTCTAAGGCCCTCATGCCTGCCTAAGAGGCACACTTAGCTGCTGAGCTATCTCTCCAGCCTTGTTTATTGCTTACTTTAAAAGCAAGGTCCCACTATGTGGACCAGGCTGGCCTCAAATTCATGATCCTCCTGCTTCAGCTTCCCAATACTTAGAATAATTACAGTCATGTGCCACCATATCCACCTACCATTTGTGTTTACTGACAAACTGTTCCATCATTTTCCATTCACATCAGTAAGAAAGAGGCCTCATTTTTTTTTCTTTTAATTTGTGCGTGTATGTGTGTGCTTTGCAATAAATTCCTTTCTCCCCAAAGCTCACAGTTCCTAAACCCATCCTTTTTTCCTACCTGTCGCTCCTCTGGCATTGGTCTGAAATGGATTTGTTGAAGATGCCACAGAAGGACCAGCAGCAGCAACAAATGGATTTGTAGAAGGCGTAGCTTTAAAAAAGTATAAAATACACTATCAAATCCTAATATATTTTGTAGGCAAGTCTTAAAACATTTGTTCACTATTTATAAAGACAGGAAGCATGAACCTTTTTAATACAACATTGCTTTGCCTGACTTCTAGTATTCCTAAGAAAATACTATATGATATATAATTTAGGTTCTCTATAAAAATAATACATGCACCAGAAGTACATACCCCCAAATGGAGCAGGCACACTTGAAGAAGCAGGTTGTGTCTGTGCAGAAGCAACCACTGGCATCGTTCCAAAAACACCACTGAAAACAAGGACCAAGAATCAGTCAATATATACATAAGGTAATTAACCTACAGAGCAACCACAAAATGTGAAAATGTAAAACCAACCATACATTATTTGTATTAACTGTATCATTACTCTTCTCAAAGTATATGTTAACATTTTGAAAAATTTCTGAAATTCCTACTATTATGAATGCTGAATTTGCCCATCTGCATCACACAGAAATTAAAAGTTTAAAAATATTACTCAGATTGCATCTGACCCCCAACAGCATAAAATCCCCGGTATTTGAAAATAATAAAGCCACTATGTGATAGCCTAAGTATAGTTTTTTTTTTTTAACAATAACTATATTTTCAAGTCTATCAAAACTTAGGCACTGTTTTATAATCTTAAAAAGTACCTCTAAAAGCTTAAAAGTCCCTCTAACACATATCCTATGTGTTTGAAATACATGATTAAATATGGTCTTAAACAGAGTTGAACAAACAGGAGTATCTTTGATAAGCCAAAACAAAGCTTCCAAAATAATTAATTGAAATGGAATTGAGTGGAATATAACATTATTAATGAACTTTCTATACTCCATTAAAGATTTCATGATCTATTTTACACTTTAAATCGATCTTTTTGCCAGTTTTAATCATGTGTCATTTAAGAAAATGAATAAAGCATACTTATCCAATGGTATCCAATGAGTTGTGACAATCTCCTAAATGGTGACATATTTTCTTATGCAAATTTAAAAATAGCTTTCATTAATAGTGTCAACTATCTCAGAGTATTGGGAAGCTGTCAAGCTCATGATAGATTCTAAATTTCCCAAAATTCCAGTATTTGCTGGAAGCTACCAAAGTCATCAATATTGTCTTGCCTTTTTTGAAATAAGTTTTTGGAGACAGGGCCTCATGTAGCCTAGGCTAGCCTGGAACCTTGAACTCCTGATCACTAGGCCTCTAGTTCTCGAGTGCTGTCATGCACTACCACACCCAGTTTAGGTGGTGCTGGTGACCAGCCAGGGGCTTGGTGCATGCTATAGCATTCTAACTGGTTACAGCTCACTCTCAGTGTTTTCCTTAAAATGACAAGCTTAGTATTTTGTGTATGAAAATGCCCAAGAAATACTTAAATCCAAATAGCCATTTGCTAGTGCACCAATTGAAGAAAAATAGTGTTTGATAAAGTGGTTCATCCTTCAACTCACATGCCTGTAATTTCTTCCGAGAGAACCAACCACATGTATTACTATGTACAAAACCATTTGATGTTCATCTTTAAACAAATAAAAAATTAAGAAAACATACTTAAGGGTAAAGATGCAATAAAGATGTTATGGCTTCACCACAAATATTTGTAAGAAAAATTGATCAAGAATATTCATAAGATAAAGCTAGGAATGCTGACACATGTCTATAATCCCAGTTACTTGAAAGGCTGAGGCATACAGTATGAGTTCAAAGCCAGCCCAGGCAATACAGTAAGTCCTTGTTTTGCAAATACATTAAGTAAGAAAAGATCAGTATGTGGTGGCAAGAAGTAGGATGATGGCCACTGAGTTTAGGACACCATCTTAATTTCTGCTAAGGTGCTAACAATTTCCTGCCATTGTCTTTATACCAACAATACAAATATCTAATCATATAAGAAAAAACAAATAGCATTCTCAGAATTATTATTAAGAAGGTTTTGACCTCCCAGATGCCCTAAAAAAAAAAAAAAATCTTGATACCACATTCTATAGATGCTTACAAACACCAATATATCACAATATAATATCAATAAACCTTTTTTATATATAATTTATCTCTCTGTTTCCAGGCCTGGCCACCTTGTTATTGTCCATTATTAAAATCTAATGTAGATAATATTAATAAATCAAAACAAAAATCCTTAAATTTAATACTTTAGATTCAACTTTTCCCATCTGACACACAGAAAGCTTATCATCACAGAGTTCAAGAAATTAGTGTTATGATCTTATTATTTTTCTCCATAAAAGGTACTCAAGGGAAATAAACTATAGAATGACAAAAGGCAGATGCTATCTACAAAAATGGAAGCTAGAAAGATAACTAAAATATTCTACAGGTCCATTTTGGGAGTCTGTATGAACTTTGAACAGCCTAATGTTATTTTAGAAGTTGAGGTGTACACCTGTAACCCCAGCACTTAGGAGGCAGAGACAGAAGGCCAGAACCAACCTGGACTGACACCAAGAACCAATCTTAAAAAAAAAAAAAAAAAAAAAAAAAAAAAGTCTAATGTCTTTAAAATGTGCTGAACTTGGACTTGGGTACTGTCAAGAACTCCATTCTGCCAGGCATGGTGGTGCATACCTTGGAGGCAGAGGTAAGAGGATTACAGTGAGTTTAGGGCACCCTGAGACTACATAGTGAATTCCAGGTAAGCCTGGGCTAGAGCGAGACCCTACCTTGAGAATCCAAAAACAAACAACTCCTTTCTATCAGCTCTGCAAGAAAACAGCAAGGGATGTGCCTATCGGTAAGCACTGCCTGACCCTGAAGAAGAGAAGTGGTGCTGATACTCGATTCTGGCACAAGCAGTTCTAACAATCACGCCTTCAAGGTTGAAAAAAGTATGTAATAGGACTGCTAATTATGTTTGTGTGTAACTAACCGTCCATTTATATATATATGTATATATATATGTATACACACACACACACACACACACACACACACACACACACACACACACACACACACACTTTCTGAAGTACATTTTAGCACCCAAGGATGAAAAGAAACAAAATTTCTGACTCATTACAAAAACTGTGGCAACTACTCAAGAATTATATTTCAATTAGAAAATAATATTTAATTTCCTCAGATATAAAAGCCACTTAATTATTTTAGTTATACCACCTAAAGAGTCACTTTTAACTACATTATTCAGACTAGGAACACACTTGAAAGGTAAATACAAAAGCAGGAACTCTGACTAAGACAAGGGGTACCTGCTGGCATTACTTGTGGAAGTATACGCATTACTGGAGGAGGCTGCTGAACTGAACACGCTGTCTAGTTCTGCCAGGGCTGCATACTTGTCTGAAGATGCACTTGACTGACTGGGAACTGAAACCACAGAACCAACAGGAGCTTTACCTGTGGTCCCAAAACCACTCCCTTGATCTCCACCTGGGAACAAACAAACACAAGTTACACCAAAAGCCTTCATTTATAGTGTCAATTTATCAGCCCTACTTTCCATTAAACAAAGGTAACTCAAAACTGACTAGATTTAAAAAGTTAAATGGACAAGATTCTGGACTCTAATAAGTCATCTAGCCAAAACTGAGCAAGATTAGCTCCTATACAAATCACCATGGAATAATAGATTTCTGTAACAAAATCAAGTCTATCTAGTACAGTAATATGCATTGAATGTCTGAAATGTGCATAAAGAAGACATTTTCAAAGAAATCAAAGTAGATGGATTTCATTTAAGTAAACATACAAATTTATAAAATGCTGGACCTAATGTGTACAACCTATTAATAATATTTTCCATGAAAAAAATAGAGGAAGTTTAATAGAAAAGATTCACTAAGCACTTACTGTCTGTTAGGCACTGTTTTACTGCCTTACATGCGTGAACAGTTCACAGAGCATAATCCCACCAATTCAGACTGTCATTCTCACTGTGGAGATGAGAAAACAAACCTCACAAGCAGGAGGCAGAATAGAATACGGCTGAGTACACATCCCCATTGTTCTCCTTGACACTATACAGATTTAGAGCCAAAATACTAGCCTAAAGCCCAAAATTTGGTATAAAAATAAACATTAAGCTAAAAAAAAAAGCCAAAATATTCACAGAAAATAATCTAAATGAAGATGACAGAAATCATCAAAGGACATTTTACTAAGCTCTGTTAATAGAATCTATGCTTTTATATCCATAGTAAAGTATTATATGTAATATAGAAAATTAAAATCGTTCTCAATTATTTTCTTTTCAAAATACAAGTTTACAAATTTAAGTTCTCTATCTTCAGCTTTGTAGTTGATATTTCAGGTCCAAAAATGCCAAGTGAACACTTGATGCAAATGTCTACTGCATACAAATTTTTTATACAAGTGAGAGAAGCATGGTACCCTCGGATTTCATACATATAATTAAGACAAGTTAGTATCTGTTCACATCTTGATACCTTGCCCAGCACTGAAGATATTGTCTAAGTTAGCAAGGGCCGCATATTTGTCTGCTGTCTGTAAGCCAGCTTTGTTTGTTGAAACTTTACTAACAGTTGATGCTGTCTGATGACTCTGGGAAGTATTGAAGGTTCCGAAGTCAGCACTGGAGGATTTGGGGAAGTTATCAAAATGAGCAAAATTAGCATTTACTGATCCAGCACTTCCACCTGCAATAGAATAAACAGAGAAATTTCTAGATAGATTATTTGATCACTGCTTTCTAAAGTAAGTGCCCAATAAGCATTACAATCATACATATGATCTTATACATTTAAAAAATGGTAAATGGCATTTAGTAATCTACACATAACTAAAATATGAGATACTATATTTTCAAAAGTCCGATCTACCCTGGAGAAAGTGACTCCATGCTACCTCGTTTGAATTCAGGGACTTCCAGCCATATAATAATCTTTCACTAGTTTTCCTTTAAGAGATTCTATTCACAATATGTGAGATTATATTGATTAAGGATTTCTTTTAAAAAAAATGGCCCTTGAGCATTTTATTTATTTCACTTGAAAAGCCCTTACTTAACTCTGCATAGGAATTTAATGTATATTCAAAAACTTTGATCTTCACAGGAAAATCAAGCCTTATCATACAGTTAAAGGTATAAAAGTTATAGGACATTAAGTAATTTTTGATTTCATAAATATGGCACATAGCCTAAGTCTTTTCAATGTTTTCTTTTCTAAAGATTTTCCTAAAGTAACAAAAGAATGTGCCATTTTCATCCTATTCTTCTGACCCTATTTGTGTTATTAGTTCTTTACTCTTCATCTATCAATAACTACCTACATATGTATGTAAAAGTAGGAAGATATTTTGAAAAGAGAATGGATGAATATGAATGCAAAAGACACTTTTATCAATCAGTTCTTTGACATTCTAGATAAATACATATTAATAAATCTTTTTTCAACAATTTAAACTCTGACTTTTCAAATAAACCTAAGAAAACCAGGCATAGTGGTACATCCTATAATTCCATCTATGCAGGAGGCTGAGAGTTTGACGTCAGCCTGGACAATATAGCTAGCCTCCAACTCAAAATTAATTTTTTAAGATTCAGTTAAAACTAATAAACATAGTTGGGTATTAAAAGAAATTAATGCTCAACAAATAGCTGACAAAGTAAATACTAAATTTTCAAAACTTTTCTTTCAAATTATTAAGCCAGACTAATTTAATTTAAAACTTTTATGTCTTTAAACCTGAGTTTCGGGACAGAGGGAGAACAATGTGTGATTCTGAAGGACTGTCATTAAAGGTTATCAATGAGGCCGGGCATGGTGGTGCATGCCTTTACTCCCAGCACTCAGAAAGCAGGAGTAGGAGTATCGCCATGAGTTTGAGGCCATCCTGAGACTACATAGTGAATTCCAGGTCACAGGGCAGCCTGGGCTAGATTGAGACCCTACAAAAAAAAAAAAAAAAAAAAAACCATCGTGATCACTAACTACCACTGAAGACTCCTGGCACACAGCACAAAGCACACACAGTTGCCTACTGGACACCAGAACTTACTGTGGGCAGCCTGGAGAGGAAAAGCTGAAGTAAATTCACCAAAACTGCAGCTAGATGAAAGCACTCTAAGTGCTGGACAGCCAGAAATTACGCATGAAATTGTAAAATGATGAAAGTTAAAGGAGGGAAAATTGAAAGAAAAGCCTTTAAGACAATGAATACACAGAGTTAAAACTTGAAAGAAAAATAATCAAAGATTTAAACAAGGCGTCAATGAACTTTCAACAAGTAGTTTATGGTTTCAAAGCCAATTCCTGCACAGAACTCTATTTGATTGATGTGGTTAATTAATTTCCTCTTGGTTTAATATTCAAAATTTATTCTTACGCTTATTGCCTTTAAAATAATTTCCATGTTTACTACTGAAGAAATCAATTAGCTTCATTAATTCCAAGACAGAACATCAACCTAAATGACTGTGTTCCATGAACCTAAAAACCTTTTTGGTTTTCTAATGCCTCTGTGTATGCGAGAGCTAAGAAGATTCATGTGCAGGAAAAGGAGAAGGAATGCTACAAATCAGACATCTTTCCAAAGAATTCAGGAAAGTTAACAAAGGGGAAAAAAAAAAAAGATTTCAGGTTTCCCCAGAGCTTTGTAGGATAGAGCTACTTTAAGGTCAGGTAATAAAGAATTTAAGTTTAATCTTTCAAACCTACATTTAGATTAGAGAGTTTTGTTTTTAAGTGAACATTCACGCGCATGCTGGAGAAGCTCTACCTGTAGTTTTGGGCTGAAAAGGAGAGTGGCTTGCTGTGGGGAAACCTCCAAAATTACTGGAACCACTAGACTGTCCAAATGCATCAAAGTTTGCAAAATCTGCATTGGCAGAATTCGGGGCTGTAAATGGCAAGGACAACATAGATTAATGAATATGGAAACAGTGAGTGAGGAGATATGACAAATGAACTTAAGAACCATGTGAACACTGTTACTGCACCACAATTAAAGAGAATTCGTTTAAATATCTGATTTTATATGCTATCAGTATTTAACTCAATTAGTACTTATTTACTAAACGGGTATCCAGAAACTCCCAAAAACATTTTGTCAAGTAATAAACCTATTCAAATAGTCTTTGAGTAGCCTTAGTTTTGTACTAATTTTTGTTTAAATTTTTGATTATGTGTTGTGAGAGAGAGTGAGAGATGGTATGGTATATGCATCTGTATGTGTCTTTGTAGCATGGGGGTCACATGCCTGCAGAGCTAGAGTGGAATTCCAGCTGAACCACTCTATCGCTCTTCTCTTCTGCCTGGTCTTCTTTACTAATCCTGGGTCTGGGCCCTGCTGGGGAACTGGGATTATAGGTGTGTGTGGCCACACCCAGCCATTTTACATGAGACCTAGAGATTTGAATTTGGGCAATCTCAGACCCTTTTAAGTCCCCATGCTTGTGCAAGAAGTGCACTTAACCCCTGAGCCATCTCTGCAGCCTGAGTTGTACTATTTTTTAAAGGGACTCTATTAATAAAGAAAATGTAAACATCCATCCATTTAAATATCTAAATTAATGATACTGGGATGGTTTAATCACATTAATAAAATATTTTTTGTTTATTTTTCTTTCCTTATTGTTTGTTTTGAGAGACAGGGTCTCCCTATGTAGGCTAGGCTGGTTGCTAATCATGTTCCTCCTGCCTATGTCTCCCAAGTTCTAGAGTTACAAGTGTATGCCACTACACCTAGCCTTTTGGTTGATTTAAAGTTTACAAATATATCATGCCCATATAAAAGTGAAAAGAAATGAAAGATAAAATCATCAAAAATATCAGACATTTTCATCTATAATTTCAAACATTAAAATTTAAGAGATAAAGCTAATAAACATAATTGTGTCCTAAATTCAATTTTAAAAAAAGACTGATTCACCATTATCCATTAAGTGTACAACCCCAAACTCCTTAAATTATAAATCTATAAATAAGATAATTGAGAAGTATTTTTCAGGTCAAAATTGATACTGGATAAAAATGTTCTAAGAAAGCAGGCATGGTGGTTCACCTTTAATACCAGCTCTAGGGAAGCAGAGGTAGGAGGATCACTGGGAGTTCAAGGCCAGCCTGAGACTACAGAATGAATTCCAGGTCAGCCTGAGCTGGAGCGAAACCCTATCTCAAAAACACAATAACAAACAAACAAACAAACAAACAAAAAACCAAAAAATCTAAGAGAACAGGATAGGAAAAAGTAGTTCTGATATGGAAAATGCATGCCATAGATGCAGAAAGCTGGAATGGCATGAGCAGGGTGAAATGAAAGGCAGATGCTTTAAGTTGTCCTCAGCAGGCAATTCTACTTTTGGTTAAGTTTGTATAACGAAATAGCCATGCAATTGAGTATAGCATATTTAAAATCTAAGCTTTAAAAAATACTTTTATTTATTTGAGAGTGATACAGAGAAAGAGAAGAGGGGAGGGGAGGAGAGGGGAGGGGAGGGGAAGGAGGGATTTTTTTTAGTGTGAATGGAAAAAAAAAAAGAAAACCACAAAGTACCCAAACCTCAAATGACAACCAACAAGGGCAACCTCTGGACATTGCAAGGACACATATGTGCACATACTATATCATGTGATAGGATCTAATGTAACCATTAAAAGACATATAAAAGATGGCTTAATTCTAAGGAAAAAGTTTTGTCATTGTTGATAAAATTCCAGAGTTGGTAATGTAAGTTCCCAATTCACCTTCATCTGCCAATTTTGTTCAACTAATAATTGATGGTATTGTGCAAAAGAAAATGTGCACTTTAGTGAAGTCTAAGTTGTGGAATTTCAGATCATTGTCATTTTCATCTTTTATGTCTAAGTTTGCAAAGTTTTTGCAATGAACATGTATTCTACCTGTAAACAAACCAAGACAGTCACGAAACAAAAAGTATGAGGGCTGCTCATACTTTGTCTCCCGAGAACCATCAAACCTTTATTTTTTTCTTTCTCAAGCACCACCCAAAAATGCCTAAGTTAAAAGACTGCATATTGATTAATAACATAAATTCTGTATCTTCTGGATGCCTTGCAAGCAATCATTTGCTACAACAAAAATTTGATGACTTTATAGGCTGAAATTTTACTTTTAAAAATAAACATGGAAGAAATTTGACTAAATTTAAAAATTTCTTCAAAAAAAACTTAGGAAGAAATATCTGCACAAGATTAAACAATAAATATAATTCAAGTTTAAATACAATTATCACTTAGTATTGCTGAGAACACCAGTAAGCAACTGCAGCTTCACGAGTAGGGAATCTGGTTTAAAAAAATCACAATATTTTACTTTAGGGCTATTGCTAGTGTAAATTAAACACCTACCATGCACAAAGTCCTGGGACTGATTCTCAGCATCATATAACCTGAGCATGGTGGTGTACACCTATGATCCCAGCACTCAGGAGGTAGAAGCAAAAGGATAGAAGTTCAAGGTCATCCTGGGGACCTAGTTAGAGAAGACTCTGTTCTCAAAATAAAAACCAGGACCGAGAAGATGACTTAGTAAAGAGCTTTTTGCCACACAGGCTTGAGGACCCAAGTAGATCCCTAGCACTCATGCAAAAGCCAGGCAGAGTAGCCTGCAGATGGATCTCTGAGGCTCACTAGGTAGAGAGGCTAGTCAAACTGTTGATTCCAGGTTCAGTGAGAGACCCTGCCTCCAAAACTAAGGTGGAGGGCAATTGAAGAGGGTGCTCAAGGTCAATCTCAGGAATCCACACAAATACACATACAAAAAAAAAATTGTGAAAACCCAAAGAAACCTTCCAAACATAAGTAACTGCATGATTGTTCTAGCTCTTCCTGTATCCCACTACCAAAGTGAGAGTTGTCACCAGCCTGTATGTACAACCCACCATTTCCTTATCATATGATTCTATGATTTCTGAAAACACAGGAATAAATTCTTCAACGGTTTAAATGATTGACAAGAAAACACTCTACTAGAAAACAAAATAAGTTTGACAAAAAGAAAGAGAGACTGAGGAGATGTCTCAGTGGTTAAAGGTGCTTGCTTGCAAAGTCTGATAGCCTGAGTTCAATTCCTGAGTCACCTGAATAAAGCCAAACAGGCATTCATTTGCAGCAGCAAGAGCACCCATGCACACATAGACATGTATAATAATTTTACAAAATGTAATACATAGATTTTCTAACTATAAGCAAAATGTAGTCCTCAAATTCAGTTGGTCACACATACTCCAGAAGGCAAGTTGCTATGTTTTTTTAACAACTTACTTTAGAAAAAAAGGGCACCAGAGTTCCACAGGACACATTACTCATCTGTGTCACCTAGGTGGCAAGGCAAGTTGAGTTTGAGATCCCTAGTATAAAGTGTGACAAGTATCAACCACAATTAACATCACAGCTTTTAATGATACAACTTTTCTAAAAAAAAAATAAAATCTATTGAATTCTCTAAGTAAACTATGTTTCCAACTTCATGCATATATCAGCAGAACATGACATTTTCTGAACACAAAGATGTCCCTAATGTCCCTATGTGCCAGCATATAGCTAGAATATGTGCACATTTATGGTAAACATTTCTAACCTTGGAGCCACTAACTTATCTTCAAAAGGACCAATTTCCCTACAAAATAATGGCTGACCAGTTGGCATATCTGAGCAATTATTTGCTGTTTAATGTGCCATTTCTCATACTTTAATTATTTACCCAATATTTAAAAAATTAAATGAAGATTTCAAGGACTTTATCCCAACTACATATAGAAAAATAAAGATTGATGTTTATTAATGCTCTAAGAAAAACACTTCAGTTGAACCATTAATTTACATCTAAAAATTACTCCAAGGCAAAAGATGTCATTAACTCTACTAGAAGAAATTAGTAACTAGCTTCTTACATAAGACACATTCATGTTGTTCTCCTGGGATCAAATAAAAGCCAAATGAAGCAAAACACCAAAAATATGATTGAGTAGTTATAAATAAGGAAGAACTTTAGCCCAAATAGGACTTTAAGCAACTTAACCCAACCTATGTGACTGCTAAACTAGTTTCTCATACCATTTCACTGTCATGCATAGCTTAGAGACACCTCAGCTCAGCTCTACCACTGCTATCAAAACAGGTTTCCTCCTTCCCTCCCTCCTCCTTTCAGTCCTCCCTTAATGCCCCACTTCCTTTTCATAATTTACAATTAACCAATAGCTACTTTTTTCCAAATATTATTTTTAAAAAGAGTTGTGAAAAGCCTGATTATGGTGCAAATTAGTCTGGGAAGTTGCAGTGACTTGTCATTTTTAGACAAAAATTTAGAGTAAAAATCCTACAAAGGAAAGTGTAACATTAATTCCTGATCTATGAAGTCACAAAGTGCACATGAAGAGAAAAACACAAGGCAATAATGAAAACAAGCTTACAAAAAGCTTGTTTTTTGTAAAAAGCTTGGTATTGTTTCAGTGATTTTTAAAATTATTTTTTAAATTTATTTATGTATAGTGGGGGGGGGGGAACACACCAGGGTCTTTTGCCACTGCAAATGAACATCCATCCATTCAGTACTAGGGAACTGAACCCAGGCTGGCAGGCTTTGTAAGCAAGTGCCTTTAACTGAAGAGCCATCTCCGCAGCCCTAAAGTAATTTTAAATTGTTTGAAAAATGGAGATAAAACCAGAATATATTTATAGCTTACAAAAGTTTCACTGTGTTAATTAATTCTTCCACCAAATTGTTTTTTGCTTTTCTTTTCCTGTTTCTTTTTTAAACTCACATTCAAATGCAAGCCATCAAAATGTAATGGAAGATTAGAATATTGCTAAAAACACTACCGAAGGAATATTACTCAAATTTGGAAGATTACATGGAGACAGAGACAGCAACTGTTTGAGGTCTGTGAACACAAGCTTAGATAAGAGAGGACTGAGAATACTCACTGTCACTCCTCTGTCTATGTCTATGGGGATTATCTGTACTTCCAGAAACCATTGTAAACCAAATGCAACTTGTGACTTAACTTGCTTTTGTTAACTGGCCCTGCCATTTGGGCTATAAATTCTACAAGCTTTGATCAAGAAGGAAGATAGGGGAGGAGGTGAGAACAGAGGCTTATCTACATATCTCTGGAACCCATTTTAAACTTTGAGCTTTCTTGTGTTCTACCTGATCTGTTAATTTACATGTGTGATGTCATGTACACATCTCTGTACCCTATAAAATCCCTTTGTAACCAGGGCTCTTGGCCAAATGCTTTATCTATGCTTGGCCAGCTGGTGTAAATTCCTAAATTCGTAATTACAATAAATGAAACTCCACTCTCCTCTTGCTGAAATGGCTTTGTCTGTTTGTCATGGGGAATTTCTACAATATTTTGGAGGCCCCAGCGAGATTAGACAGTTGTACTCCATTTGTTGGGTAAGACGGGGCCGCCACTCCCAGGCCCTGCAGCCCGTTGAGGCCCTTGGAAACAGAGAAGTGCATACCCCTAACGTGATTCCAGGGCCTCCTTTCCACGGAGCCAGGCAGGGGACTGCAGAGTCTCAGACTGGGGCCACTGATCAGCAGAGAGAAATGGGAGTCTAGAGCATCATTTTACATAATTTGGTCCAAGCATTAATCATGATGACTATAAAAAGAGATAATTTAAAATTGTGTGTCTCTTAAGTGCTAAGTGATAATCAATTCCCTAGTCAACCTCCCCCTAAAACAAAGAATTAACTCTCCTAGCAAACACAATGCCACCTCTCCCCACACCTGTCTCCACTCTATTCAACTACCAATTTGCAAAGAGTATAGAGGAAAGAACTTCTTACAGGGCACCAGAGGAGACCAACAACACATTCAGATTAATACATACCTCTGAGGACAAGTAATCTTTCTATAACAAAACCTCAGATAAGTAGATCTAACAAACTAAGCTTTCAATTGCAAAATGGACATCTTTTTCATAAAACCCGATTCCAACAATTGCATACAGGTGTGTGTGTGTGTGTTTATATACAGACACATTATATATACTATGTATACATGCACACAAATTTGGACTGGAATGAAAATAGAAAACTAATGAATTACTACTACTGAGTGATAATCCTATTAAAACACATTAAAAGAAGTTGTTTAAATTTGTCCTTGAATTTTCTTAAATTTATAGACAAAATGATATAAATGTCTAAAATTTACTTCAAAATCAATGAGTGGAATGTTAATTGAAACAATATTAGCCATGAGGGATTAGTACATAAGTTACATCATACATTTATTTTATTACTTGTAATTTTCCATGAGAGTAAGATGCACACATACATTATCTTCTCCCATTTTTCCATGGAAAGAGGTCATATCCCATATTCTATAAAATGGCTACTGTGACTAAAAAGTGCCATGGGGGGAGAGGGGAGTGACTAGAGAGAGAACCCAGTTGGTAAAGTGTTTGCCTCACTAGCATGAGGACCTGAGTTAGATCCCATGACCCATGTAAAATGCTGGGCATGGAGGTGCATTCCTGTAATCCCAGAGCAGGGAGGCAGAGAAAGTATCGCTGAAGCTCCCTGGCTAGTCAAAGTTTAACTAGTGAGCTCCAGTCAATGAAAGACACTGCTTTAAAAGGGAGCTGGGTAGTACTCCTAAGGATGAATACAAGATTGTTCTCTTGCCTCCATATGCAGAAGTGCGCACGTGTACACACACACAGCATAAAAGTATCAATATTCAAATATAGCCAAATATTCAAAAATAGCCAAACACCATCAATGGAATATGTTTATTTACACATACGTTTAAGAATGAATGAATGTTCCTTGGTCATTTACACACATTCTTGGCAAAAGCAACAGGGAAAAGACATACCTGCATGGCTGTTGAAATGTGCAAAGTTAGCAAAGTTGGCTGCAGCAGCTGACTGAGGAGCTGGAGCAGCAAAGATGTCCGAGCCCAGATCACTCAACAGATCAAACTGCTTCTTCTCCTGCTGCTGTCCTTGAGATCGACCTGCAACTGGGGACTTCAAACCACAAAATAACCAAAACAGTTTTCCAGTCAGATCTGCTGAATTTTTATATAAAACTATCTCCAATTCACCAAGTTTAAAGTACATTTATATAAAGAAAGATAGTATACTAATTTAATTCCAATCTTCTTTTCCATTTAAGAACTTTTGTGAAAACAGAAGCCCAAGAAAGAACTACCGAAAGGATGGATTTAATCCGCACTACCGTATTTCAGAGCAATCTTGTATAGGACAGAGGCTGTCATGGTCACAGTTCCAGCAACTATCATTAAGTACATACAAACATTAGGTAGCAACTTATAAGACTTCAGTCTGTTCAGAAAGGCATATTGCAAAGCCAAGTGCCATTTCAATGATGGACATAGTACACAGCCAGGTAATATGGCAAAAGACTACTGCTCTTGTAGTACACTAGGCTCTGCTGCTCTACACTATACAACAGATAGTTGAACACCTATCATCTTTACAAAGCTTCAGAGAAGGCAAAGTGATGACAAAACAAAAATGCACACTCTCCTACTACTTACCCAACAATTTTTAATTTATGTTAGCAAGTCATTAGAACATAATGCTAATGTATTCAAGGTTATGCTACCAAATCTTAAAAGAATTCACAAACTTTAGACACTCAAGTTTGTTAAGTAGGTTCCTGAAAGGTGTGATGGCTGCTCACCTGACTAGGTGTGCCCTTGTTTAAGTGCAGTGCTGGTGCAGAATCTCCTAGCAAAGACTTCAGTGGTTTGACCTCAGGTGTGCTGCTCGTGCTACTGGCAGAAGACCCTGAAATAGACGCGTGAACTGAGGCCACCACTTTGGCTTGCTCTGGTGGGACATACCTAAAATATGAAAATCAGAGTAGACTGTCAAGGAAAATGTGTAGAAAATAATATTCATCTTACTGGGAACACTATCACTTAGAATTAGTAGCTTAGAACTATGTATCAATGAAATTACTCAGGGAAAGAGTAATGAAGACTAACCACAAAACTAGCTTCAATTACTCACTCATGGTTTTTCCCAAGATAGTACAGTATAGTGACTGCTTTGTTGAAACAGAATTACAGTTAATCATCATGATGAATAGTTAATACTGTAACTTTTAAAGTGAAAATGTTCTAAGCCGGGCATGGTGGCACACGCCTTTAATCCAATCCCAGCACTCGCAGAAGTAGGAGGATTGCCGTGAGTTCAAGGCCACCCTGAGACTACATAGTGAATTCCAGGTCAGCCTGGACTAGAGCGAGACCCTACCTCAAAAAGCCAAAAAAATAAAATAAAATGAAAATATTCTAAAAGCATGAGCATTTAGATAGATGAAATGGTAAGAAAACATTTATATTACAATGAATAGTCTAAAATGTAAAAAAGTCTATTATAAATCACTAAAAATGAGACCAACAATGTCATTTTAAAATAGACAAAGGAAAAAAATTATAAAATGAAACTGAAACCTAATAAAAGTATAAATTACAGTATTATTCACCTCTGATCTGTGCAGATTATAAACTTTTGGTTTTTATCTACCAAAATATATAAATAGGCATGCTCTGTACAGCAGAAATACGTCTTCCAGAAATTTATCCTTAGGAATTAAAAAATAGATATATGTATATTAATTACCCTCAAATCTTTGTAATTTCTGAAAATTGAGGAAAACCAACTATCTTTCAGAAAAAAATTTAAAATATTATGATAAAATCTTTTAATTCTACATAGCTACTACCCAGCATGGTATGGTACGCTACCCCTAAGCCTTCACAGATCTGATGTATCACATAAACAGGACAGAGGAGAGGAAAGGTGTGTAGGATGGAGCGAAGACAATGAGAACAGAATGCTCAGATGTCAGCAATGCTCATCTCTAAGAATGGGATTATTTGGCAACTGTTCCTTTCTCTAATTCTAGACATATTCCTACCTTCCCTCCCTATTCACCATATCAAATTAGCGGGGAAAATCAAACAATAAAGCCGGTTAAGAACATCTATTCCAGTAACAGAATTCAAATCACAGCTCTATTACAAGGGCTATGAAACTTGGGACACATTACTTTATACTTCCATGTTTTCACTTATAGAGTTCCTAATGGGATGAAAATAATTAACATTTGTAGAGTATTTAGAATAGTTCCTAGTATATTAATACTTTCAGTAACAGCTATTATCAAGCCATGTACTAATCACATGCAATACAACTATTTCCTGTCCCAGCCCCCTCAGTAAAGAGATGACAAAAGATTTGAGAATGAATCGAGTTGTTATATTGGCCTACATAAATACCAGTATAGCATTAATTCTTGAGTATAGCAACGTCTGATTACCGGATAAAAACTAAATCAAGTATTTGTCCCACTTTAAGCAGTGACCCTCTCAGCATCTCTGCTGCTGCTGAGTCTGTGTTAAGACCACAACACTATTCATGGGTTAGTGACATGCACAAACAGGAGCTAACAATGTATACAGGTTCTGACTGTTTCTCCCTCTGTTTCAAAAATCTGCATTTATACTACCCTGGTTATTACTACTGTGTTTCTCAGGAAAGAAAACAAATAAAATAGTCTTGATGAAGTTTTTCAGTTGAGTTGTGACTTGAAGGAGGAATTTATTATTACTATAAATATAAGAGAGTAGGGGCCTAGGGCTGGTTTTAATTGTACCAAAATTATTCATTCACATTTTTCTTACTCAGAATAACTTTTCTCTTCATAGCTAAAGCTAATCTAACTAAAATGCCAGCCAGCTAAGTTCTACCTAAACTGATTTTTTAATTTGATGGAAATAACACTGTAGAGAAAACCAGAAACTACTTTAGGTCTATTCAAGCAGAACAGTTTTATCTGCAGGTGGAGGGTCTAGCAAATTAAGAACTAAGGTGAATAAAAAGATGATCCTTTTCATTTTAAAAGAACCACTCAAACTATTATATTTTTACTATCACCCTGGGGAACTGCTAATATTTTCTTCTTGATATAAAATTGCACTGGTCTAATTTTACCTACAATAATACTCAGTTGTCTAGGATAGGTAATGATAGTCCTGGGTAGTCTCATCTGCCAAAATGTAGCTCATTTTAGACAGCAATATTCCAACAGAGCACTCAGAGCTGATATGTAGACAAAAGACACACTTCTCTCCCCCAAAAACTAAAGCGAGTGCTCTCTCAACCAGAAAAGGCTCAGAATAGACCAGTCCCTGTTCCTCCGGAAAACAATCAGCAGTTTACCTCCCAATTACCTATTCCCTCTCTCCTAGACTCTCCCACTCTTAACCTCCCAAGAAGTACACACTGCTCAATACTGATTATTAAAGCAACAGTCAGAACAGTTCATAGTTAATGAGTCTTAGTTAAATGTACTTAAGTTGTCCCACAAAAGCTAAAACTGGTGTGGCCTGTGTAATTCAACAAAAGCTCTGAAATTCCTTTATGTCTGGTATAAAAAGGAATTATAAGTGCTCAATTCTTATCCAGGGAGTAAACTAATCCGTAGGATGGGAACTAAGGGACATTTTGAGGAAAGGCTTGCTACAAGATGCAGCAAAGAGACAGTACTAGACCAGAGTGCTAAGACAGTGCTGAGTACAGAGATGATCCTTCTCAGTAAAAACTTGCTAAAGACAGGAAGAAAGCAATTTAATTCAAGAAAGAATAAAATATTAGCAGATCCCCAGGGTGATAGTAAAAATATAACAGCATAAGTGATTCTTTTAAAGGCATCATAAGACTAAATGCCTAGACCAGGAAGGACTAAAAGGAGATGTCCTTAACTTTCAAGTAAGGACAGGCATCTTATTACTGTAATGAAAAGATTGCTACTAGGTAAGTAGAAGTTCAGATGAAGTAAAAAAGATTTTTGGAAACCAAATCTAATACAGCCCAAAGATATTTAGGATCTGCCCACCAACTATCTATTTAATCCTTCTTCCCTTCCTTCCTAGCTCATGTCAGACTATCTGTACTCTTACCTATGATTTGGAGAGGCTTTACTCTAAATACAAGCTATTCACTCACCATCTTTTCTTTTCATATTTTTCTTGAAGAAACTCTTTCACTTTTTGTGGATCCCTGAAGTCTGGAATTGCTGAAGATCTATCATCAAACAATCCTAGCCAAATCTGTTTACAGACCTTAGGAAAGAATTAAAAAAAAAAAAAAAAAAAAAAACCAGTGTTAAAGTCAACAACTTCACTTAATGAAATTATGATTCTTTCAGAAAGCTAACCTATTTAATTTTAATAACACTACTTCAAAGAGGATATTTATTATAATCAGAAATTCAAAAACTAAGCTTATTTGTGTCATAGCAAACAGTACAATTTTAGCCACAGAATCATAGAGAGTACCTCAAAAGGAAACGGGATTTGAGAGGGTCTAAGGTCCCTCTAGTTTTTGGCATGATCCAAAACTGAAAAAAGCACAGCAGTCACAAGAGCTGTATGACCCTTAGCTCCTTTTCCCGGAAAAGAGAATCATCAGTAGCAATTTCATGGGCCCTTTAACAAGCTAAAAGTCAACCAAAAAGAACAGAAATACTAGAATCATAGGAAGTCTATTAAAGACAAGACAGAACAGCTCTGGTTTTGTAATTGTACAAGACTTTCCTTAATTAAAAAATGAGAATCTGGAAATCAAAGGAGAAATGAGATGATGCAGAATTCAAATAAGACGTGAACAAAACAAACTAAAAAGAAAAAACTGATCAAGTAGATTTTATCAAAATTTGAAACTCTTCAAAAAAACTTAAAAAACCCAAAATAAGAACCAAGTAATAAAAAGTGTAAGAACTTGAAAGCACTTGAATCCAGAATATAAAAAGAACAACTTAATTAAGCAGCATTA
Organism: Zapus hudsonius; assembly: GCA_004024765.1. Taxonomy (NCBI): domain Eukaryota; kingdom Metazoa; phylum Chordata; class Mammalia; order Rodentia; family Dipodidae; genus Zapus; species Zapus hudsonius. Next base: position 54,934 of record PVHP010001608.1, read on the forward strand.
TAAGTCAGAAAATGTGCATTAAAACTACAATGATATTGAAAGCCATGACAGAGACACTCTGAACGCACGCGAGCGCGCACACACAGACACACACACACACAGGAGAAGAGCTAAGAGTAACTATACCATGTGACAAGAACATGGGTCCATTAGAGCTCTCCATAGCATCAAACATGCAACAACTATGGAAAACAGTCTGGCATCTACTATATGACCTACTCATTCAATGCCAGCTATTTATACAAGAAAAATGAAAGTGTATGTTCACACCCACTTTACACATGCACAACAGCTTTCCTGCGACCCCTCACCTGGAAAGAACACAGTGACTGTCAGCACATAGAATAAGTGAATAGACTGTGAGACAGTAGGATGTTACACAACAACTCTAAGGAACAATGTTCTGAGCAAACAGCATAAATGAACCTCAAGATAATTATGCTGACTAGAAGTCAATCAAGAGTACATGCATAATCTGTTCATTAAAATTTTAGAAAATATAAACATTTATAAGCAATAAAAGCAATTTGCTAGATTCATTACAAAGAAGCACAAAGACTTACTTGAGATAATGAAAACATCTTATTACTGTAATGTATATACAAGTCAAAATTTATCAAATTGTATATTTCATGAACAAGTTACTACAATCAATCAATTCTTTAAATTTTTTATTTAAGAGTGGAGGAGATATTTCAATGATTAAGGGTACTGGTTTACAGGACTGCTGGCCCAGGGCTCAATTCCCCAGCCACCCACTTAAAGCTGGAAAGGCTTTTGATTACAGTGGCAAGACACATACATACATACATACATACATACATACATACATACATACATACATACATACATGCACAAATAAATATTTTTAAAAATCAGTGGTTTATCGGCATGTGTTTGTATGTGTGGGGTTGTCAATTTTATTTGCAGGTGAAGTAGTGCATCTATGTGTGCATGTATGGCAGCATGTGTGGAAGTCAGGAGTCACCTGTGCACCCCTTCTTTGAGACAAGGCTTCTTGCTGCTGTAAGAGTCTGGCCAGTAAGCTTGGGATTTTCCTGACTCCGCCTCCCACTGTCATAGACAAAAGCATGTACCACTTTGTGTTTAGCCTTACATGGTTGCTGAGGAATTGAACCCAGGCTGGCAGACTGCACGCAAGTGCCTTTAACTGCTGAGTCATCTCCCCAACCCTGAAACCAAGAATTTCTTAGTAAAACTTAAAAAAAAAAAAATCAAGTTTCAAATATGAAAATTTTAAATGTCCAATTTAACACTGTGAGAACATATCTGACTTCAAAAAGCTGATAAACAACTGGGAAATCAGAGGAAAAGACCACATCTTTCTTAGTCATACCCACTAAATTGACTGGATAAGGGAAATACAAGGACAGGAGAAAGGACCCAACCTTCTCTCCTATCATGAGTTCCCCCCACACACACCTCCAGCTAAGCATGTTTCAAAACATTTCTTGTGACTACTCCCTATTCTGGGCTCAGAACAGAGTTCTGTACTGTCACCACGGCAGTTCAGCTAACACTATGAAGCCGAGGCTAAGACACAAGCCCACGTAAAAATACTGCAGTGGCAAAGAGCGGGAGTTCAAGATCTACAGGGAAGGTAATGCAATTACTGCCAGCAATGCTATAATCTAAGTCTTTATCCATTTAGAAAGACAGTTCAGAGGATAAGCGCCCTCTCTAAATAAGCACAAAAACCTGAGTTTAATCTGACATAGAAAGTCAAGCACGTTCGCACATAGCCTCTAACTCTAGGGCCTCCCTGCTCAGCCAGTCTACCTGAAAGATAGGAGCTGTAAGTTTGAATTTGTCTCCGGGAAATAAGGCAAAGAGCTATGAGAACACCTTACAACTTCCTCTGGCAAGTTAAAGCCAGTCTGAGCTACAATGCAAGACCCAGTCATGCCGCTGCCCAAAAAGAACACCACTGGCCTCTCCTTAAACACACAATAAATATCTTTTAAACATTTTACAACTTTACAGTTATATTAATAAAGAATTAGAAATTTTAATTCTTGTATTTTAAAACTCTCCAAACAAAACAACTCATTGTAGTCATTTGCCCAGAGTCACAGAATACTAAGACACCTACACTTTGCATTACAAAATCTCTTACTACTATACACCATTTTAAAGCTGAAAACAAAAAATGAATAATAAGCGAACAAAAGAAAATGAAGGAAATGCCTGAGACCAGACAAAGCTGACACCCTGGTACTCAGAATGGTCCTAAAAGCAAAGGGGCATACATGGCAAGCGGGTACACCCAATAGCTTTACCAATTACCATCAGGTCTGCTGTTGTTCCTTAACAGGTCAAACTGCTAGAGAAGGTCATGAAAACTAGCTGCTTGGATAAACTACAAATTCATGGACCTCACCATCCCACCTCAGCTCTTGTTCCTTACTATGTTACTACTCCACAACAGCTCTTTCCCCTAGAGCTCAAAATCCTCACCATTTTTATAGTCTTGGCAGGTGAATAGTTTAATGGTGACTTCTCGACTTCCTGGACCATAAACACAGCATCACCTAAGAGCTTATTGGAAATAAAAATTCACCCAATTATAACTTGACATGCTGCCCAGGAATTTGTGATTCATCAATCCTTGCAGGGGATTCTGAAGTAAACTCAAGTTTAAAAAAGAATGCTGTAGGGATGCACAGGACAGCAGATGGAAGCTCTCTACCTATAATTTTCTTCATCACTCCTACCCTCTGAATGGATGCATGGACAGATGGATGGATGGAAAGACAGATGGACAGAGACAGATGATAGATAATAGACACACACACACATACATAGATACATAGACAAGACAGGCAGAGTCAAAATATAATTTTAAAGCATTTCTCAAATTTACTAAATTACTTATTAGCGAGATTCACTTCAGAAAAACCTCTTCATCTCTTTGTGATCCTCTCACATTTTGGCCCCTGGAAAGTTCACACTTGTTCTCATCACTGTATTAACATTGTTCTGCGTTTATAGATTTGCTGATAGAAGTTACTTTTCTGTTTTCAATTAAACACCATCAACTGAAGAGAGGGATTTTCAGGATTTGTTGGAGTTGGGAACAAGGTGCAGGCTAAGGTTGCAGGCAGTACTGGCACCTGGGACCTAAGTATTTTAAGTGAAGTAGTCAGAAGAAGGTACTTTTCTCCATCCTCTTGTGGATGTTTAGATTTTTACTTATGTGTGTGCAAATAAACAAAAATATTTCAAAATTGGATGAAGGTAAGACGTAAAGGACTCAGGAGGTTATATGGTGGGTAAGAAAAAGGTAAAACACTAAAATCCAAAACGAAAAGAACATTTAGATGCAGCAGGAAATAAATCTACTGGGGACTAGAAACACTGCTTTAGAACCCTGTCAGGGAGAACCGAAGGAAGCAGGAATGCTGTAATGCATAGTCTCCTTTATTCAGATAAACCTTGACTTTTTCTTCTTTTTCTAAGGATAGCCGGTTGTGGTGGCACACGCCGGTAGGATATTGCTGAAGAGGCGGAGGCAGGAGGATCATGAGATCTAAGGATAAGCAATGTGACATGACTCTGCTCACAACTTTAAGGAGAAGATTCTGCTCACAACTTTAAGAAAGGAGAAGAAAGGAGGCCTAGAGTTAGACCACTTATTTTCAACAAGCCAATCTATACACATCTAACTCTCCTTAGTAATGATGAAGTACTGTGTTCTTCTGTATGTTAAGTCCTAACAGCAGGACTGGGAGATTGCTTAGTGTATAGCAACACTCACCACTTAAGGCTGAGTGTCGGAGTTATAGACCCTGAAACCCCACAACAGTTTGAAACCTGGTGGGCTTCTGCAATTCCAGCACTCTGGCTGTGAGATGGGAGGCTCTCAGCACAACAAAAAGAACAGAGAGTAAGACTCAGAGAAGCCTTGCCTTCAGTGAGGAGTGGACAGGACAGGCTTGCAAGTGGTTTTGACGTTCAAATGTGCACTGGGACACACACACACACACATTTTTTAAAAAAGATATAACATTTTTATTATACTGTCTATAAAACACAGGCAAGGAGAGTTAAATAATTGGAAATATCATGAATAACCAATTCCCACTTTGTGTAAGCAGAAAAAACTAAACAGTAATACACATTAACACTCAGAAAATACTATTAGAAACTCATTAGATAGTTACCATAACTAAGTACAAAATTATCTTAATTCATATATTTACTTTTTTGGAGTCATATGGATAGTAGTGTTTGGCTTTGTTTCTGCATGCATCATTCAATTTACCTATTGTTTAGATATGCTGCCACTGAGAAATACATATGTCAGCTGGTAGTCTAGAAATATTAGCTTAGTCATGCTAAGGTAAACTGGTAGGATGTAGGAAACATTAATGATGTACTTACTGTCTCATTATATAACTGGAGCCATAGCATGTATTTGAAGTATGTGTTCACTGTGACCTCCCCCTTCACTCTGCTTCTTTTAGGACAGGAGAATGTGTTAATAAGCTGGAGAGAAGCTCAGTGGTAGAAGTTTTGCCCAAGTACACAAGGTCCTGGGTTCCATCCCCAACACCACAGGAGCATAGGGATGGATCACACAATTAGGTATGGTGGTACACACCTGTAACACTATATTGTCTGCTTTTAGGCATCTAAGGAAGGAGGGGGAGGAGTTTGAGGCCAGCCCCTCATGCAAGAGCAAATGACAGCCCTGCATTTATGTACATTTAAGAAAAATGTGTATCTTAACATGTTTTATACACTGTATTAGCAAGAATTAAAGCACGGGAGACTGAATAAAAACACATGGAAGCCTTCTCTGTAGATCAGAAACACAAGAGCCCCTGAGAACCAGTCACCTACATGGACAGGTGAGGAAAAAGACCAAATCCACCTGATTTGGTTTATCCTAGGAACTTTTTATTTTAAGCACAAACTACCTTACGATGGCTGATTTAACATAGGCATCAAATTGTTCATCATGATGAGTTAAACCCAGCAGATCCTGACCTTCATAATTCCTAACGCTCCCAAAGTATCTTGCATCATCACTCCTTCCAGCCACACAGTCCTTGGGAAATCTTCCCTGACCATCCAATCCAAAGGGACAATGCTCCCCAAATCTAATACTAGACACATACAGTACAGCACATTGTTTATTCTCATGGCTCTTATCTCACATTCATTCATTTATTTATTTAGGTTTTGCAAGGTAGGGTCTCTAGTCCAGACTGACCTGGAATCCACTATGTAGTCTCAGAGTGGCCTTGAACTCATGGTAATACTCCCTCCTGAGTGCTGCGCGAGCCACAACGCACAGTCTATCTCGGAATTTTTAAATGCAAATTTGGAGGCACAAACTCTAAGCCACTCCACCTATGCTCCATGTTCAGGCACAACAGGCATGCATACCTAGTGCTTCAAGTAGAGAACTTTCTACCACCGGAAACCATACCTGCAATAAAAAGTCATTCCCCCCCCCCAAAAAAAAAAGTCATTTCCCTAGATTCCATCAAAAATATACATGCTGACCTAGAACACTGAGTGTCCCAGCTTATTACCAAGGCAGAAGTAATAAATTCACTGATTCAAACTTTCACATATGTAGGCCAAAGATCAGCAAATTACATGAAGGACTAAATCTGGCCTATTGTCTGTTTGTAGACAAAGTTTTATTGAAATAAAGCCTACTTGTTTACCTACTGTCTGACTAGTTTAGGCTACACTACCAAGTTCTGATTAGTTGTAACTAAGACAGTATGGCTGGCACAGCCTAACATACTTACTATCTGATGCTTCATAAAGTTTGCTGAGTCCTGACACAGGTGTACCTGTGGAGTTCTACAAGAACAGTGATGTAAACAGAAAAATACACACCTGTTTTAGCAGAAGCTATTACAAAATACATGGGAAATAAAAACTAGATGTCACAAAATGTAAACCGTTTGCTGGAGGCAGTTATTTTCTGTTTTTGTTTTGTTATAAGATCAGAGCTAAAAAAACAGTCCTAACCCCTGCCTTTAAGGACCATGAAGGCTTTCTAAAGTTCTAGAAGAAACGAGGCTCTAACCTACATGACAACTTACCACAAACACAGCAACAGGAAACTCAGAAGTAAATCTCAGAAGGGAGATGGGAGTGTAGGAGCCACAAAACTTACATGCTAACTGTGCCCAAGCCTGGCTCGCCTTTGACCTGTGCATGTGCTTAACTGAGGACAAAACCTTGAGGAGATGTCAGCTGGCACCTACCTATTAAGGAAAAACAGAATCTGCCAAATTAAAAAATAAATACCTTTTGAAGAAACAAAATGAAATTTTCAAAATTTTGGAATAGGCAGAAATTTCTTAGGACAGGACTTAAGGAGGCAATAGCTATAAAAATTAAAATTGATAAATTAGATTTCATTAAAACAATAAGCTACTGCTTGCCAAAAGATACCAATTAAAGAAAATAAATAATATATCTGACAGAGAATAATGAACATTTTTATATGTTCATATAACTACACATCAAATGTAAATGCTCAAAAGGAGGAAAAGCTTTAACAAAAGCACATCCTTTATTATTACTATGGATGTGAAGAACAAAACAATACCTCTGAAGGGGAAGAAAATGAGTAAGGAGTACTAGGAACTTATGTATCTGTGTGCTATGTATTTACAGGGACTGGAGTTGTCCTTATCAAAAAAAAATCCAGAGGGAGAAATGGTTCAGCAGTTAAGTTGCTTGCCTGCAAAGCCTAAGGACCCAGGTTCAATTCCGCAGTACCCACTTAAATAAAGGAAGATGCACAAAGTGGTGCATGCATGTGGAGTTAGGCCCTGGCATGGCCCATTCTGCCTGTCTCTCTTTCCTCTCTCTCTGCTTTGCAAAAATAAAAATATTTTTTAAAAATATACAGTGCTAAGTGATAAGAATGCTTATCTGACATGCCCTGGGTTCAATCCTCAATACCGCAAAAATCAACCAACAAAAACAAAAACAAAACAAAACAAACAAAAAAAAACCAAGAAATTTGGCCAAAAGCACACTTAAGATCTTGCATTTCACTACATGTTAATTATATCTTAAAAACTGAATATTGAACTTCAATAATAAATTTAAGTTTTCAGAGAGGCTATAAACGAGCATTTGAAACTTGAAATACAAGACATACTGATCAATGACTTGGTAACATAAAGTAACTATAGTAAAAGTATAGTAGTTAAAGTAACTATAGTAAAAGTATAGTAAAGTAACTATGTTTATTACACCTGTGTCATTCTTTAACTTTATGCCTATTTGGAGTATTTGTTGTCTTTTTTTTTTTTTTTTCAGAGATAGGGTCTTACCTGTAGCCCAGGCTGGCCTCAAACTCACAGCAATATTACTGCCTCAGGATGAGATTATAAGCATGCACCATCACACCTAGCTCTGTATTTCAAATTTTTCAAAATAAAATGTTGGAAGTAAGAAGAAGACACACAGATCTGGCTCCTGGGCTGTAGCTTTGAGAAGGCCCTTGCCAGGACCCTGCAGGGTCTTGCCACATCCATAAATGAAATCAGGTTCAGGATTTCCCAACAGGTAGCCTACACAGGATCCCTGCAGGAACCATTACCAGGCTCACTGCACTGCACTGCAGCAGATCTGCTCCCCTGAAGGAGGACCTAGGGCACCAATATGCTGTTATCCCAAAGTGGAACACGTTCTCACACCAAATGGTAGCTGTTCACAGCCAGAGAACTCTTGGAAAAGATCACAGTTATCAAGCTATATACAAGCCTGATATTTGGTTCTTGAGATTGCTGTAAAGCCTAGGCTGCTCTCAGCCTTCCAAGTCCTGAGATTACAGGCATGAACCACCATACCTTGCCTGATACTCTTTCTTTGATTAATAAAGAATAAATATGAGTTGGAGGTTCATCTGATTCTAAATGCATATTGGAAATATTAAGTGAAACTCTTAAGAAAAGCAACCCGTGTGTGTGTACACGCCACACGTGCATGGTGAAAGATACCTGTAACTCTAATACTAGGGAAGAGGAATTTAAGAGGACCAAGAGTTCAAGGCCATCTTAGGATACATGAGACCCTGTCTCAAAAGGGAAGAAAAAAAAAATCACAGGCATTATGTGATTGTCCTGGTGAAAAGTCCATGGTCCAGTAGAAGACTCAGAAAACAATGTCCATATCTTCCAGAAGACATATAAGTACAGTTTTGGTCTACTCCTGTTCAAAGCTGAACTTCCTATGGAAGGATGGCTTTGATTTCATGAAAGAGAACCAAGAAAACCTCAATGTTGTCAATTCCTCAAGAATATACAGACCCAGGACCTGTTTCCAAGTTCTTCTTACCAATTCAGACAACACCCCAAACCAGATGGTGTCCCCTATTGCCAAATAAAGCTTTGGAGGCTGGAGTAAGAACCAAGGAACATGTTCAGGTACCTAAGTAGCCAGAGCAACAGAAAAGACAGAGAAGATAAACAGATCAGATGTATACCAGGGAGCTTTGTGCCACCTGAGTTTGTCCAACATGAAGCTGTAAATTACCTCAGCTGCTCTATTTCCAAGAAACCAGCTGGCACCTTCCCTCCCCCACTTACAGAGTATCTAATACCCCCACAGTCTTGACAAAAGTTCTGTCTGTCTCTATCCCCAAACACAACCAATACAGGCCACCTCAAGAAGCTGCCTGGTCCTAGCTGAACTGTGCGAGTCTGACTGAGATCCAGCTAGTCTCTAAACCTCTATAAGCAGCAGAATTTTAAAACCAATGTTAACCTTCATATATGGATACATATATGTATGTATGTATGTATGTATGTATGTGTATATATATATATATACTTCAATCCTAATTCAAACACTGAGCAGAGCACTAAATGATTACTTATTTAAAGCACAAAATAGAAACATAAAAGTACTTGGCTTATTGTGAGGGGGGTAGTGGCTGGGGAACAAATGAGATGAGTTAAGAGTTATAGGTGAAACTGTAGGACTAAGGACTTGCTGGGAGTCTGTCATATCACTGCTTGTTTGTGTATATAAACATTTACCTAATGAAATGATTTTAAAAGGAATAACAGCATCTAGCCATCTGTATAATTAGTATCCAGTAAGGCTTTTTAAAAAAATAACTATCTGAATGATAACAAAGAAGTGAAGCTGATATTACAGGAGCTAGAATGTCCAGGGCAACCAGAAGGATTTATACTGTGTGTGGCCAAGGACACCAATTAAACAAAAAATTTGAGGCAACTCAGTCATTATAAACCAACAGCATTTAGCGCCTTCTATAGCACTGAGTTCAGTCATTCAAAAAGGAATCATAGGTATAAGATGAAGAGAACAGTTCCTAAATTTCATTAATATGTTCATACAACTAAAATTCTGTAGATTTTTTTTCTCTAAACAAAGTAGCACATGATGTTCCTATATAATAACGTTTTATGCTTGGGCATCAATAAAGTATTTTCACACATAAAACTGCCAGCTTACATCCATATAAAAGGTCAATTTTCAAAATGTTTTCACAAATAATATTCTTCACACCTCAGGAAATAAGCAACACAGAACTTCTTATAAATCACAAAGGAAAATAAGAAAATGGTGTGCCCAAAGCCAAAAGGTACAAAAATTACTAGTACTAAAATTAAGTTGTAGATTTCCTTTCCAAGTCCTAATCTAAAGACATTTGTTATGATACTAATTTTTTTCAAGTGGGGTCCTGATTGAAATGCAAACTGAGTAGCTAGGCATGTAATGCATGTCTGTAATCCTATGATTCAGGAGGCTGAAGCAAGAAGACTGGGATAAGTTCAAGGCCAGCCTGGACTACACAGTGGATCTGAAGTAAGCTCCGGCTACAGTGAGACCTTGTCTCAAAAATACCAAAGAAAAAGAAGGGATGGAGGGGAACAAGCACTTCCTGTGCCTCATACATCCAGGGTCAAAAACTCTCTAAGGGAATAGAGTCTAGAAACTTTTGCCCCCCCCCAAAAAAAAAAAAAGTTAAAAAAATTAGCCATCACCACAGTTACAATGAAACATAAAATTTGAAATTCATATGGGTACATATATATATTCATATATATATATATATATATGGTCAGAGTATAGTAACAACATATATAAATATATTTAACATTAGCCATGAAATATCTACTATGTTTTAAGGGCCAAAAGACAAATAAGAACAAACCTTGAGACGGAAAAAAAAGATGTGCAGTATCTTAATTCTTGTGGGATAAAATAATCCCAGAAGACTTGAGAATAAAAGTTTTAACAAAGTTTTAAAAGAAAAATGTGTGCAAAAATACACAAAAAAATAACATCTGCAAATAGCAAAACAAAATCAGAATACAGAAAAAGCACATATGATGAACAAAAAGAGATTTTATCAGTTACTTTCTCACTGCTGGGACAAACTACCAGCCAGAAGCGGCTTATGCAAGGAAAGGGTTTATTTTGGCTTACATATCCAAGGGAAATAGTCCATCATGGGGTTACTAGAAAACAAAAACAATGGTGTTTCAAACCACAAATAGTTCTACATTTTCTTTTGTACTGAATTATCTATTCTACTCTCTCTGACCCACCTTCCACTAACTCTGAGAATCAAAAATTAACCCAACAGTGAGAAAAACAGAGAGCTCAATGCTCTCCCACATTGGTTCTTGGGGTAGAACATGACTTTCTTTCACTGGAAAATGATAGAAACAGTAATGCATGTAAACCAAGGATTAAATTATATATGCAGATGGTTGTAAACAGATTTTCCCATATGTAAATGTGTGGGCACTCATATAAAGCACACGGTATGCAGGTTAGCTGTGTTCAAAATACTGTCAGTCATCCATCCGTTATCCATGGTGCTTTCCTGCTTTAGCCAACAATGCCTTCCAATAGTGACAACAATGCAACATGTTCCCTAGCACATTGACTCCATCCATCAAGGGGAACAAGGGAATAGAGGAAGTGAAGATCCAAGTATGCTCCCAAACTAATGTACTTTATGATCACGTATCTTTAGACATAAATCCATTCATGTTCAAAATGTATGACAATACCATTTAATCCTAAATATATGTGACTGAGTATGCTTCTTTCTAAATTATTCAAAGATAGCAGTAGAAATATGGTGACAAATTTTGAAATGTAAGATATCCAGCCTTTACTCACACTGTGTGGGCCTTAATTGGTTCCTTAAAATTTTAAAGAGAAAATGGAGAGGTTTGTGAAATAATTTTCACTCTTTGCAAGTAACATTTAGGATGCAAGAGTTAAAAGGTAAATAATAAAATGCCTACAGTTAAGGTCTATGAAGGTTTGACTATGAAGCTGTACCAAACATCCTACACTTTGTAATATTAATCTTCATCCTTTATACATCTCAAGTGTTTAAAAGCACAGACACTGACAATATTGTGATGAACCAAATACATCAAGTGTAATATTGTGGTCCTAAGATAACCTTAAGTATACTGTAAGATGTTTTCCTTAACAACCACTTACAAAGTTAGTATATTTCTTACATTTTTAGTGCAAATTTCCTCTTTTCTTTGTGTACTGCCTTTATGCCTGTTTGGGGACGTCTTTCCAATCCTTTCCTTTTCACAACAGGCTCAGCCTCATCTGCATGACTTTTGTTACAATTATTTGTTGTGTACTTGTCTCCTTTACTTTGCATGGTCTGCTGGTAAAACCTAAGTGACAAATCTTTACCTGCACCCATAAGGCCCAGCACAGCAACTGTTACTGTGAGTGTAATAAGCAGTCTATCAACTTACATGTCTCTGTAGAATTTAAGATCTACAAACCCTTCCCAGTCACTTGTAATGTTTATAGCATGCTTCTATTCTTTGATAACTGTTACTTCACTAAATCAAGTATTTTTTATATATTCAAAATTTACCTTACTACAATATTAAATATAGTATTTCTTCAGATATCCTGCCATGTGACAAGAAATACGCTGAACAAAATATTTCTCAAGGAGAAATAATGTACAATTTCACTTATAATGAAGTGTTCAAAATAGTCAAATCATAAAGGCAAAGAATGGAATGGTGTCTGCCAAAATCTGAGGAGAAAATGGGAATTGCTAATTCAACGGCAAGAAGTTTCAGCTATGCAGCATTTGGTAGTCTGAATATGTGCCCCCATAGACTCGGGTGTTTTATTAAAGCTTGTAATTTGGATCTCCAGCCACATGGCTGGAAGAGGTGTCACTGGGGGCAGATCCTGGGTCCAGCCCAAAAGTATGTTTGGAAGGGATCTAAATTCCAGCCCAAAAGTATGCAGAGAGGTTTGAGCTTTGGGGGTCATGTTCATGCTTGCTTGTTGCTTCTTTCTGGTGTTTGCTGGTGGTGGTGGTTTCTCTCTATGATTTATGAACGGAAGCCAGCTTCTTCCACCATAGATAGAATTTCCCTGGGGGATCTGTAAGCTTAAAATAAATCCCTTCCTCCCATAAACTGTGTTGTTTGGAAGCTCATCTCAGCAACATGAAACTGTCTACAACACAATACTTTGAAAATTTAAAAAGACATCAAAGTGCCCGAGGGAAGAAAGAGTTCAGTGGAAGAAGGATGGAGAAGGTAGAACAAAAGAAGGGAGTAGAAGTGTTTATGATCAAAATACTCTACATGTATGAAAACTGTCAATAAAAGTTAATAAGTGTAAATATCAAAAAGCTATAAGAAAACCTACTACTCTATATAAATTCATTAAAAATATAATTTAATAATAAAAGTTTGTTGGGAAGAAGGAAGGCTAGTGGAAGAAAAATGAGGGGAATGGGAGTGAATACACACATGTACACACACATTTTATATATATATATATACTTTTAGAGAGAGAGAGAGAATAAAAAATAAAAGATTTTTTAAAGAGTTTAAACAGAATATCCTGTGTGGGTAGATAATCTGCTCCCAGAAGGCATAGGTTATTAACCAAAAACTCCAGTGTTGGAGGTAGGATATTTCACTATGAGTTGCTGGTCAGAGATGTCCCTGAGACACCCGAAACAATTCAGGCTATTGCCACTTGCTCTTGGTTGCTACTAGAAGTAGATGGTAAGAGACTATAGCTGAAGACACCACATGCTTTGGATTCAAGACATTAGAAAAACAAGCTTCTTCCCTGCTAGTTAACTTTTACAGGGCCCAAAGGTTGCCATGCATACTGTTGGGGGAGAATAGTTTTACTCAGCTGTGGACCATGCATGATGAAGTGGGTCATGAAGTACACACCACTCTAGGAGCCGCTGCTGAGATACTGAAACTGCATGAAACACATGATAGACAAGTAAAGCCATTGGAAGATGGACCATGGTTTGCACTGGAGACCCAAAGATGTTTTGGATATACCACGACTATGCAAGGACTACCATGAAGCTCTGTTGGCTCAGGATAGAAGCTTTCCCCAGCTACTTGGCCAAGCTGGAGGGATGGAACTGGAAAATCCAGAGATTGTCAGTCACTGGTTGTGGTATTGAAATTGAACTACAGATGTGGGATGTTGGCCTAATGGTTGTTGAGTCTCCCCATGTTATGACTCCTAGCAGTTGGAAATGTTTACTCTGTGCCAATGTATGTTAAAAGGATGTAACTTGTTTGATTTTACAGAACTCACTGTTAAGGGACTTTGCTTTGTGTTGGAGGTAGATTAAGTATTTCCAGTTGTACATGGGATAATTCTATCATTTTAGGCAGAATTATGATCTTATTACTTTCTTCATTTAGAAATAAGTATGATATAAGGAAATATGGCTTGATGTCAAGTTGACAAGGAGTGGATTTGTAATGGCTAAGTTTTATTGTCAATAAATCCTTTCCTTCCATAACTTTGCCAGGTTTGGAGTTTCATCCTAGTGATGTGTGGCTGACTGCAACACTAGATATCCTCCAAAAATGCCTTTTACGGGGCTGGGGAGATGGTTCAGCAGTTGAGAGGTACTTCTTGCAAAACCTACAAGCTCAGGTTCAATTCCCCAGAACACATATAAAGTCAGATGTACAAAATAGGGCATCCATCTGGAATCCGAGTGCAGTGGCAAGATGCCCTAGTGCTTCCATATTCTCATTCTCATAATCTGTGCCTCCTCCCTCCTTAAATAAAAATAATCCAAGAGTAGAATAATCTTTCATTTAAAACACCTTTTACATTCAACACTAATAAGTTTTAAGTACATATGCTTCACTTCAGGTTTATGATATTGGAGTAGTACTCATTAAATAAGACCATTCTAAAATATCCAAATATACAATACAAAAAATTACATTTTTAGACAATGATATTCACCATAAAATAACAGCTAACAAAAAAGTTTAAAATTGCAAAAACACTTACTTCATTTCCATGTTTTTGTAGGAATTCAATTTCCTGTTGTGTAAATGTTGTCATGGAGATAGATTTCACCCTGTGCGGTGGATTTAACCCTCTCCTAAAAGATAAAATATTTTATAAAATTTACTTCTGTATTTTTAAAAATTACACATCTAACAATTAAAAACATTTTAATTAGCATATTTCAGCTTGAGACAACGTGTTTACATCCAATAATCTCATAGTATTTAACTACCAGATGTGGTGATGCATGCCTTTAGGCCTAGCACTCAGATGGCTTAAAGTAGGAGGATTATAGTGAGTTTGAGGCTACCCTAGGCTAGGATGAGACCCTACCTTGAAAAAGTATTTTAAAAATATTTTAAACTATTAGTCATCACAGTGATACCAAAGTAAATTTGAAGATAGATCATATTTGCATACTTTGAGATAAATTCAATTTTGGTTTTTCGAGTAGTAGGAATACATAGTACATGTAACACATGAGCTTCTGGAAATCACGAATACTGTTCTTGTGCATTTATGGGAGACTGCCTATATGAAAGGACACTCTGATAAATCATTTCAAAACTATTTAAATATTTCTTGCAGACTGGGAAGAGGGCTCAGCAGCTGAAGGCACTTGCTTGCAAAGCCTGCCAGCCCAGGGTTCAATTCCTAAGTCACCCACATAAGATGGACACAAAAATGGCACAAGTGCCTGGCATTTGCTCACACTCATACACCCTCCCTCCCTCTCTCTCCCTCCCCCCCCCTCTCTCTCTCACACACACACACACACACACAAATGAATAAAATTTTTAAAAATGAAAATATTTCCTAAGAAAACAACAGTCATGTATTAAGATTGGAGCCACTACCTTCAAAATAAGTTTGAAGCTAATTTTTTTAAACTACATGGAAGCTAACAAAAGAAAATTTGAGGTTGAATATAAATAGCCCCACCTCTCCATCAATTCAAGTAAGCATTCATAGTAATGAACATTTTCAATCACCTCAAAAGACAGTGAATGTTTAAGAGGAATGGCTTAGGGAAATGGAGACAGATTCAAGAAACAGTTGAATCAAGAATTTTGACATTTGAAGTCCTTTGTAACCCAAATCCTTTTCTGTATAGATGGCCTTAAGGATTTTACCCAAAGATCTTGTTAGTGTACATGAAAAGTTAAGTAAATATACTGAGAGAATTATGTCCATCTAACATGAAGCAGCCTATCCACCTACAAGAACAGGGTTAAAGAATCCTCACCAGCTCCATAAAGTTCCTTTGATTAGGACCTCACTTGGCATTCAGCTTCTAGAATTTGTTTTTGGTTTTTTGAGGTAGGGCCTTGCTTTAGCTCAGGCTGACCTGGAATTCAGTATGTAGTCTCAATATGGCCTCAAATTCGTATCAATCCTCCTACTCTGCCTCCTGAGTGCTAGGATTAAAGGTGAGTGACACCACACCCAAGCTTAGAATTTATTAATATTATGTTTATGGAATATGTCATAGTCAACTTGTAATCATTGATGACATTAAACATGAAATTTAACAATGATGAAAAATAGTGAACCAGTCTTTCAAAATTATGGAAATGTTTTTGTATAATTAAATACGGTGTATAATATTCTCAAAATTCATATTTTAAATCCAAACATTAAAGAGAATTCAGAAGTGACAAAAGCTCTACAGCTTTCTTGCTGATTTTTTCTTCCACTGGTCAGTGATGACTAGCAAATTCTTCAGACCACCAACTGAATTAAGACAAGTCATATTTCAATCTGTTTCACGTTTTGAGGATAAGAAAGGTTAACATGAGCTTTGTTGTTACTGTTTTGCTTTGCTTAAATTTTAAACTAATTGTTTTATCTTCATTTCACTAAACTGGAGATGTTTAACTTGTGTAACGGACATTTGATCTAGAGTAGTTTCACTGTGCAAGGTTGCCCTATGCATTAGATGATGTTGATTAGTATCCCTGGTCTCCACTCACTAAGTGTAAGACTTCATATATCAAGTAGTGACAATCAAAACTGTTCCCATGGGGCTGGGAGAGATGGATCAGCTGTCAACAATGCTTGCTGCACAAGCTTGAGGGCTTGAGTTCAGATGCCCATCCCAATGTAAAAGCTAGGCACCTGTTGATCCAAGCACTACAGACATGGAGGCATGAGACCTAGTCTAGCTGAATCGGGGAGCTATAGATTCCCTGCTTTGAAATAAGGTAGAGCAGCTGAGGAAAGACCTTGGACATCTGCCTCTGGACTCCACATACATACACATACGTGCCCACAAACATATGAACATGCATACACAATGATGCTTACAACACACACACACACACACACACACACACACACGTACGTACATTTCCAGACATTGACAAATCTAAGGAGACAAAAATTCTTCTAGCTGAAAATCACTGTTTCTAAATACAATACACTAATTACTTAGCAAGAAATTAATGAAATTTCCTCTGATCTGAGGTATAAATTTTATCGGAATTCAATTTTCTCTAGAACATTTATCTTCACTCCATACACCAAAAAAATAATTTTTCCCTAACTTCTATTCTCTGAAACAACAAAATAAAGTTACTAAAGTTACAAGATTTACTCAGATGTTACTGGAAATACTACAGTGAAAATGCCAAGAAGGCATGTGGTAGGGAAGAGGAGCACACTTATATGACAAAGGCAGGAAGTTTATGTTGTGAGCCAAAGCAGAGCCCCAACTGTTACCAGAGAGGGCTGGCCCCTTTGTCAGTATATAAACCAGCACCAGACTGTAACCTAAAGATATTCAGCAACATGATGCTCAAGGGAGAGGGAGCAGAATACTGAAGGCAGACAGGAGGAACAAGTACTCCTTGCTGGACTGAACATCATTTCTATGGGCCCTACATTAGTTGGACAGTGTTCACTCAGTGGGATGTTGCCCTTCAATGCACTGCCAAAGCATGTCATAAAGTTCTCCACAAGTCCAGTCCCATCTGAAGACATCAACTCTCCTGTCAATCATGTTTGTATGTGATCCCCAAGGATTGTTTGCTATCCAAAAATTCCAGAGAGAAAACAGCACCTGAGTTCTCATCTGCTTACTGTATTAGATGAAAAAAATTAGTGTCTAAGAATACCCACCCAAAACAAGGAAAGAGAAGATTTAAAGACTTAATGATGTCTTATCGGGCACAAGACTGAGTGTCCCAAAGATTTATTAGTAACAGTAGTAGTCATATATACAGGTAATGTACCTAGACCCAGTATTGTGCAGTATTATTCTGTTTATGTATTTTTCAGTTTGTATAAATGTGTATACTGCTTCTTGATCTAAGCAAGAGCTTATAAAAGTACAGTGTATAATCTGTTATTCCCACTTCTCCATTATTTGTGTGCCTTTTTAATTGTGTAGTATAAAGAGAGACTGGGGAGATGGTTCAGCAGTTAAAGATGCTTGCTTGCAAAGTCTGCTGGTCCAGGTTGGTTTCCCCAGCACCTAAGTAAAGCCAGGTGCATGTGTCTGAATTCTGGTGCACAAATACATATATACATACACACAAATATTTTTAAATATATATGTATGAAAAAATAAAAATGCAAATGTAAACTATGCTGTGGTGGTTAAAGTGTCCCCATAAACTTAATGTGTTCTGAATGCTTGATCCCCAGCTGATGGTAGTTTTGTAATTGGAATCTTGGAGGTGTTGTTGGGCGGGGAAGGTGGGTAATGGGAGTTATAGCTGGCTTCATCTTGCTGCTGTTTGCAATGCTGTGGTGGAGGTGATGTCATTTTCCTTGCCATCATAGACCTTCCCCTAGAGTATGTAAACCAAAATAAACCCATTCCTGCCACAAACTGCTTTTGGTTGGGCTCTTTTCTGCACAGCAACAAAAAAAACTGACTACAGCATATGTGTATGCATATAAATTTAAAGAGTAAAAACCATACAGCATCAAATAAAAAAAAAGAATTATATGCTGTACAACTGGCCAACAATATAAGTTCATAAGAGAGAAGAAAATAAGTATCTGGACTGGACCCTTGCAGGTTAATCTCATTCTAACAGTGTGACAGACTAGATATTCTCACTAGGCTTCACTGGTAATAAATAATAAATGCTGACTAGGCATGGTGGTGCAAGCTGGTAATCCCAGCATTTGGAAAGTAGAAGCAAGAGAATCTTGAATTCAGAATCATCCTCTGCCATGTAACAAGTTCAAGGTCAGCCTGGGCCACAAGACCCTTAATTTTTTTTAAAAAGGTTGGCATATTATTACACATTTTAGAAAGTAAAACTCTTAAGAGCCAAAGCCTTTTCCAAAAGATAAAAGAATTTTGAAACTAAGAAACGTGGAAGTTTGAAAAGTCAACCAACTAGGGGCTAGAGAGATAGCTCAGCTAAGAGTATTTGCTCCTTAAGCATAAGGACCATGAATCAATTACCCAGCACCCACATAAAAAGCAGGGTATGGTTACATACAAGTGTACCCCAATTCTGTGTGGGGTAGAGTCTGGAAAATTACTGGGGCTCCCTGATTGGCTGATTTGAAAATGGCAGCCAGGTTCACAAAGAGACACCAGAAGACACCAGATCGTCACCTCTGCTCTCTACACTTGTGCATAGTGGACACACAGGCATATGCCAAAAAGTAAAGAACAGAAATCCAACAAACTAGTTAAAAAGCAGATTAAGCACACCTGAAGAGAGATTATTGACTGGAAGGCAGAGAAAGAGGGAAAAAAAGCTTCAAAAGGCAACACAAATATGTAAAGAACAACAGTAGAACAATGAAGGGAGGGAGAGAGTAGAGGATAAAATCAGGAAGCCTAACATATATGTACCTAACATATACTTAGCCGGTTCAAAGAAAGAAGAGAGCTAATGAAGACAACATAACACCGAGGAGATAATATTTGAGAGTTTTCAGTTCTAATAAAAGGTAATAAGCATAGGTAGCTAATAAAATTGGCACAAATAAAACCATTCAGGAACATTTTGATGAAACTTCAAAAAAGTTAAAGGCAATTATAAAGACAGAAAAAAAAATTAACAGATAATACTTTTCAATGAAAGCATGAGAATATCTTCAAGTGATAATGTTGTGACCCAGCAAAGCTATTTTTGAAGTACGAGATAAATAATGACAATTTCAGATTAAAGAAAAGGCCTCCAAAGGGTCTTGGGTGCAAAGAAGTGACTAGACACTGGCAAACACACAGGCAAATCTAAACTGCTATCTGATTACAGCAATACCAATGTCTGGGGTACAAAGAACAAACATATGTAGGCAATAATTATTGAGGAAGCACTTTGCATTTTTAAGGCCCATGTATTATAAAATAAAGATAGTGATTAATCCTGCAATGTTAGTATGACTAGACCATTTCAATGGTGACTATAAAATGTGGGATTTGCTGCTTCCAACCCACTACACAAAAGGAAAGTTAAAACTGAACCAGAAGACAGGTGTGGTGGCTCCCAGCACTCTGCAGGCAGAGTGAGTTCGCCATGAGTTCATGGCCACCCTACAACAACAGTGAATTCCAGGTCAGCCTGGGCTAGAGTGAGACCCTACCTCAAAAACAAACAAAAACTGTCAATTTTTTCTTTTTTCATAAAATTAAGCATACACTCCTATATAACCTAGAATCTCATCCTAGGTATTTACTCAAGTGAAATATTATCTGTATTTACCCAAAGAATTGTGTATGGTTATTAAAAGCTGTTCTATTCATATTTATCAACTGCCTCTCAAATGCAGAATGGATAAAGTAAGCAATGGAATACTGCTCTGAAATAAGGAGGAACAAACAGCTGAAATATAACAACTAAGATTAATCATAGGTATGCTGAGTGAAAGCAAGCAATTTAACATTCTCAGACAAAAACCTAGTGTCAGAGAAGAAGTAGGAGCAGGTAAAGTCTGAAGAAAAATCGACATTTCCAGGGTGCTAGACCTGCTCAGCATTCTGTTATAGAGGTAGTGACCTGAATGCATAAAACTTAGGCTTCTTAAAATTGTACACTAACAAAAAATATTTTTTAAAAAATTTTGAGACAGGGTCTCATGAAGTCAAGGCTGGCCTCCAACCCATTAATTATGTAGGTGAGGCAGGCCTTGAACTTTTCAACAAGCTACTTCCAATTCCCAAGTGCTGGATTACAAAATGTGTCACCACACCCCTCTAGCAGATCACCACTTCCACCTATCACATGAATAAACCCTTAATGAAGCAAAACTGAAATGTCTATCTTTAACACGTATTCCTGAAAACCAATGCCACTTCTCTTTATGGCTAAACCTAGCCTATCACATTAATTTAATGTTTATAAAACACTTCACTGTAGTTATATTAGTCATACTATTTGATTAAAGTATTGTGCAAGTAAACCACATCATTTTTTTCAGGGCCAATACTGAAGCACCACCCTTCCCAAATCCTAAAATACACATTTAAGTATCCTGTTTTGCACAAAACAAAAACAACAACAACAAAATACTTGACTCACTTAGAAACTGCCATATTGATGTTTTGAAAGCATATTTACCAGTTAAATGATTTTAAGTTCCAAAGTAACCAACTCATGCAGCCCAGTGGGTTTGTTGTATAATTAAGTCATGGACAGATTCCCCAGGAGTTTAAGTTTTAATGACCACCGCCCAGGTATGACAGTAACCAGATGGTGTGTGACTCATGCTGCATGTCCACCAATATGCAGTGCTTAGCAATGCCTCAATCTTGCCAGCAGCCATTTGGTCCAGTCAAATACCAATCTGTGCTACATGAAAAAAAAAAGCTTGTTCAGTGAATTTTATTGTTTTTCTCCTACTGAGGAAGAAGCTGGTTAAAGTATGTTAACAGGCATGGAAATGCATGCGGTTACTAATACTATTAGCAAAAATAATAGTTAACTTGAAATTTAGCTCAATCTCAATCATCATTTGCTAAAAATATTACACATTTCACATTACAAAAATTACAGATTTAGAATCTGGAACAGAGATAAGACGCCTTTTATTAATCATCTATAAACTGCTGGCTTCAAGATATGGCATGCAATTAGTTTTCTGAAAGATTAAGCCACCAAGAGCAAATATAGATAGATATAGATATAGGTATATAGATATATAGATTTATCATACACACATATAAGCCACAATTGTTATTTGAGGGTTTTTAGAAAGCCACACCTACTACACCACACCATAAATAAGACCCCAGTAACTAACACTTTGGCAAACATCTAGAAAACAATGCTCATGAATGAATCAAAGCATACCAGTAACCATGCTCAACAAAATTTAAAACATACTCACTATGGTCACAACACCCACTGAAACTTCAGCAAAGGACTAAAATGATATCAACCCACATGTTATATATAAGCATACAAATCAGACAAAGAAACTGAAAACAATAAAGGAGCTCAAAAATACACTATAGCTCTTTAATAGCAAAATTAGAAGCTAAAAAGTAAATATACCAAGACAGGGCCTATTGCCCCAGCTTCTTAGAGGCTGAGGCAGGAAGACCACTTGAGCCCAGGTGTTCAAGACCAATCTGGATAACAGTGAGTTCTTGCAACAAAACAAATGAAGAAAGAAACAGGAGTCAACATGTCATCAGGAGCTAACTGCAGAGAAAGCCGAAAGAGAAAATCCTCAGTTTCTGAGACCCAACAGGACACTGGTACCCACCACTGAACCCAGGAGAAGACTCACTGAAACAACTGGGTGCAGATGGGGGATTTTGGAAGGATCAGAAAACTTTATACTCTCAGTTCCTACACTGCCACAGCCTACCAATGCCAGGCTCTAGACAAGCCTGAAGGGAAGCTTGATCTAGATAGGTTATATAAGACATTTTGGACTCGAGCATATCAGAGGGTTATCATTAGGTACTTACTAAAAATTTGGAGAGAAGGAACTGGAGAGATGGTTCAGTGGTTAAAGATGACTGGAGTTAGATTACCCAGTGCACATGTAAAGCTGGATGTACAAAGTGGTATGTGTGTCTAGAGTTTTATTTACAATAGCAGAGGGTCCTTGCACACCCATTCTGTCTGCCTGTATCAAATAAAAATATTCTTTTAAAAATTGGGAGATTGGGCTAGAGATGGCTCAGAGGTTAAGGTATTTGCCTGCAAAGTCTAACCAACTGGGTTTGATTCCCAATACCCACATAAAGGAAGATGCAAAAAGAGGCACATGTGTTCAGAGTTTGTTTGCAATGGCTAGAGGCCTGGGTGCACCCATTCTCATTCTCTCATATTCTCTCTCATTCTCTCTCTCTCTCTCTCTCTCTCTCTCTCTCTCTCTCTCTCTCTCTCTCCCCTCTCTCTCCTGTCTTTTTCCTCCCTCCCTCCTTTCAAATAAATAAAAATATTAAAAAAGAAAAATTCTCTAGGACTCTACATTCTGAATGACAGATCTATGTCCCAGTCAGCTCCATCAACCTGGCTCCTAAGACAGCAGATGTCAGGCTTTTTCTTTGCCCAAAAAGAGGACAGAGGACAGCAAGTATCTTTGAAGTGGAAAAAAAAAAAGGGAGATGCTGCAGTACCAGATATTAAGAGCATCTCAAGTGATGAACTCTTCAAATCTGGATAAAACTGTAGTCCCCAAGGGCTGGAGAAAGGGCACAGCCAGTAAAGTGAGGACCTAAATTCAGACCCCAGCACTCAGGCCAAATGTGGCAGTGTATGCCTGTAAGCCCAACGCAGGAAGAGCAAACCAGAGGATCACTGGGGCTTGTGTTGGCCAGCTAGTCTAGATGAACTGGTGAGCTCAAGGTTCAAGAGGCCTTGTCTCAAAAAAGTTGGCGAGCAGTTAAGAAAAACACCAGCATTGACATCTGGCCTCCACATGCACACACAAACATTCACACACAAAAGGCCTCCAACAAAACTACACTGCTGTGGTGGTTTGATTCAGGTGTCCCCCACAAACTTATGTGCTCTGCTTGCTTGATCCCCAATGATGGCAATTTTGGAATTGGAATCTTGGAGGTGTATTGTTGGGGGCAGGGTTATAGGTCTTAAAGCCAGCTTCCCTTTGTCAGTGTTTGGCACACTCTTCTGATGCTATTGTCCATCTGATGTTGGCCAGGAGGTGATGTCCAGCCTCTGCTCATGCCATCATGGAGCTTCCCCTCGAGTCTGTAAGCCAAAATAAACCCTTTCCTTCCGCAAGCTGCATTTGGTTGGGTTCTTTTGGCCAACAATAAGAAAGCTGATTAGCAGCAACTGCCAACAAGAAAAAAAAATCCAGAAAGTAGAATGGAAAGAGTAAAAAATTTAAAGAGGCAAAAAAACTTATGGTGGAAAAAGTGGATCACCATGTAGCAAGTGGGAAGATGA
>PVHP010001608.1:78717-104100 GCA_004024765.1 Zapus hudsonius
GGGGGGGGTGGCGAGAGGGGGTGGGGAGGTAAATCTGAGGTTAGAGGATTACCATGAGTTTGAGGCCAACCTGGACTACAGACTGAGTTCCAGGCAGCCTGAGTTGAAGTGAGACAGGGGAGGGGGGTCCAGAGGCTTAGCTCAAGGTCTGCATCCTGAGTGAACAGGGGAGGCAGACAGTGGTAGAGAACCCAGGTTTCTCATGAAGTCTCAGATGAGCTGGCATGGTGCTGACAAGAGGTGAATACGAAGTACAAAGAGACATAATGGAACGTTCTTGTCCAGAGTTGAAGCTCAGCAACTGACTGCATCTTTATTTGTATGCTTATATATAACATGTGGGTCTTGGGTTTTGAATTAGTCATGTAAGAAAGAACCCTATAAAATCCAGTTTGTTCTACAGTTCTGAGAGACCCAACAGCTGCTGGAAGTGTGCGCTCTGTGTCAAGAGCACTGGTTACTGTAAACTTCCTGTAGGTGCCTCCTTCAACAGAGCAAGACTTGATGCTATGGCCTATTTCTTCTGCACTGAAGAGCAGCTTTTTCTAAATGCTGGGGAAATTTTTCCAGTCATGATTCAATCACAACTGATTTTTAACTGGTATGCATCCTGGGTGTTTTATTTGTCTACGTGTACATACATGAAACACCTAAGTAAGTGGTATTTAAAATACATTCACCCGGGCTGGAGAGATGGCTCAGAGGATAAGGCACTTGCCTCTGGTGCCTAAGACTCTGGGTTCAATTCCCCAGGACCCCCACATAAGCCAGACCCACAAGGTGGTGGCCCTGGTGTATTTTCTCTCTCTCTCTCTCTCTCTCTCTCTCTCTCTCTCTCTCTCTCTCTCTCTCTCTCTCTCTCTCTCTCTCCTTGAAAATGAATAAATAAAATGTTTTTAAAAAACATTCACCCAAAGAAAAACCATGGTGATAACTGATATTCACAAGATTCCATTATTTTGAGCAGCCCAAGAAATCACTTTCAGGTTATGTTACAAACTTTCCTGAAGCCATTACCTTTCAAATTAAATACGACAAATCTATAGTTAACTGGACAGTTTAGGTTAATTAAAAGCAGCCACAACAGAATTATCTGAATCATCAAGTAAATGCAACAGTGTATTTGCAAAATTCCTGAAAAGCCAATTTTATCACTGCCAGCTCCCTGCCCAGACAAGAAATTAGACAAGTCCTGGTTAACTTTAATTATTTAAGTATTTAACTGGACAATTAAAGGTTCCTCTAATGGCCATTCCTTGACAGAAAGTTGGAATCTGTGCTCCTGCATATCCAAGATGATACATGCAAATGTCATCATACACTTGAAAAGCTGTTGGTGATGTAGGGCCTGCTGGCAGAACTGAACAGGAAGGAGTGATATGAATGACTAACCTGAATGTTTCTGCCTCACCAGTTCTCTCTTTTCTTACATGTCAGCTCAGTCATTTCAACATTTGGATACTATTTCAACAGAAGCTAGGAAAATAACTTTGTACTATCAGAATGTTACATTGTTTACTTTCTTGTATATTATGGTGAACAGGTCAATAATTTTACATTTAAAAAAAAACTGTCTGCCACACTAAACAAAAGACCTATACCAACATAGTCAATACTTCCAGGTAAATTCAGAAAAGCAGAGGTAACAGATCATAAATATTCCCCAGAAAAAGAAGAAAATAATGTGCCACAAGGAGTCAGTGCTAAAAGTAATATCAGACTTCTGAACAGCATCAATCAAGACTTAAAAACAACTAACCAATGTCTTAAGAGTTCCAGGAGTAGGGCTGGAGATGACTCGGCAGTCAAAGGCTACAAAGCTTGATGGCCCAGGATAGTTCCCCTAGTACCCACATAAAGCCAAATACACAAAGTGGCAGATGCTCCTAGAGTTTATAGTGGCAAAGGTCCTGGCACACCCATTCTTACTAATTCTCTCACTCTCCCCCTCCCACCCACTCTCCTTGCAAATAAATAAAAATATAAAAAATAGTTCCAAATATTTTCATGTTCGTAGACGCAGACTGTTAAAACAAGGGCAAGACATTGCCAGCCATTTAGCTTGCAATAATGACTTCCATTTACCTTTAATCAGGAAGCTACTGGAGATGCAGAAGGTCCAGAGCGCTAAAAGGAATTCCCAGAATGAAAGCTAACATCCCCTAGATAATAGCTTCACAGAGACCTGGAAGCAGCAGACCCAGAAGCAGAGGGTTACAAATTTACCCAGAAAAGGGATATGAAGTACCTTGTTATGCCTCATACTGAAATGTTACAGCTCAGCCAGAAATAACTCTCTGGAAATAGAGTAAAGGTCCGAATGCACTGACAGCGAAGCTCAACTAGAAGCTAGAGAACAGGAACGGCTGTACAGGACGGGACAGTGGGAAGAACCAGGCCAAGTCTATGATATAAAAATCCATAGGAGCCAAATTTGAAAATTAAAAAAGGGATATTGCCTTAAAGACAATAAATATGCAATAAATATGGAAGGAGGGAAGAGCTTAGAAAGTTCAAAATATCTTCTATGGTAATCAGAACTAGGGAGAAAGAAGAGCTGTGTCTGTCATGGTCTTAACTTTTTAAAATCATGTGCAGTATTCTTTAAATACTAAAACTGGATTTAAAATGAAAAGGTAAAACAAGAAATGAACTACTTGCTCTTCAAATTAAGTTAGCTGGCTTATACTTACAGGTTGTTTTCCTTATTGAAAAAACATTGCTGTAACTTAAGGAACTTTTACAAATTTCAAAAATGTCAAAGCTTCAGGCTAGGTAAGACTGCTTGCTGTACAAAGATGAGGACCTAGAACCTGCACTTGATCCAGCATCCAAGTCAAAAGCCAGGTGTCGCTATGCCAACCTGTAATCCCAGTGCTAAGGCTGAGGAGACAGGAGGATTATTTGGAGCTCATGGTCAGCAAAACATGGCAAGTCTCAGGTCCAGTGAAAGACCCTGTCTCAAGAAGATAAAATGAAGGAGCAACATAGGACACTACATGCCCCCCACCCTGCAAAAGAACAAAAAAAATCAAGCCTCTTTACTATACACTAGTGATCTCCTCAAGAAACCACATCTTAGCTGGGCATGGTGGTGTAGGCCTTTAGTCCCAGCACTCAGGAGGCAGAGGTAGGAGGATGGCCATGGGTTCAAGGCCACCCTGAGACTACATAGTGAATTCCAGGTCAGCATGAGCTAGAGCAAGACCCTACCTCAAAAAATCAAAAAAAAAAAAAAAAAAAAAAAAGCTTATATTGAACACAAGTGTTCCAAGTTAAAATCAACAAGATTAAACTGAAAATCTCGTTTTTCCCACCCTGGTCTACTGATTTTCATACTTTCTCCACCAAAGGGTTTACAAAATCCAAGAGGTGGTACATGTCTCTTGGAGGCAGAGGTAGGAGTTCAAGGCCACTCTGAGACTTCTAGTTCAGCCTAGGCTACATCAAGACCCTAAGTCAAAAAAAAAAAAAGATATGTTTTAGAATCTGACCATTACAAGGAAAATTCTTGTCATTTTTACAGCATGTGTCTCTGTAACGTCAACACACAGCAGCGTCTCTCCCCTGGAGTACTGCAGAAGAAATGTCCAAATGCCCACAGACAGTGGCCATATGTACAACACACCCACCCAGTCTCCTTAAGATGACTGATGGTGGTTCTATCTCTGCACAGGTTCTTCTCATGGTTGCAATCTCTTTACCATCATCACAATCCTTGAAGCACACTCCAGGTTCTTTCAGGACCCTGAGAACAAGCAACCATAATGACAGTAAGGTGCAGTTATGACCTATGATCTTCTCCTCCTTCCAAACACTACAGTATTAGTTATGAACTCCTCAATCTCTTCCTCTTTAGAAAGCACTATGGTATTAGTCAAAAGATTGACACCTTACTCAGATACTGCTGAACACATTGCATTCTAACTTACAAATATATTTATCACTCCTTGAATTCTAAGGATTCAAATAAATCTCCTTTCAGCAACATAAAATTAAAGAACTTCATTTTGTTCATGTTAAATCAGGAGTCTTTGCAGCCACAGCTTTCCTGTGTAAGGTTATAACAGATGCCACAGGAACCTGTTAACAAACTCAAATGTTTTAATTTTTTTCTTTTTATGTAGAAATTCACATTGTGCTCCCACATGGTCATTACTTTGACTAGTAGAAACGATAGCTCCATAGGAGTTTTGCATAGAAAAAAAGCTGAAAAGATCAGACTGAGACGGACTTGCTTTCCAATGAATTCTACCAGGATGCAAAAAAGACAATGGTTTTCAAAGTGAGATCCAGACATCAGCAAATTCCTTAAAACAATGTTTTCATTCTTTTTGTTTATAACCCAATTCACTGATATTTAAAACTTTAATATAAATGTAATCTACATAAACTGTACTTTAACTGCTTTGAAACTAAGGCCAAGTAAACCATAGGCAGGACTGGGGAAGTGGCTCAGTGGCACAGTGCCTGCTTAGCTTGCATGAAGCTCTGAGTTTAATAAACTGAGCCTGGTGACACACATCTGTAATCACAGCACCAGGGAAGTAGAGGCAGGAAAATCAGAAGTCCAAGGTCATTCTCAGCTACATAGATAAATCAAACCCAACCTGGGCTACATGAGACCCTGTCTCCAAAAATAATAACAATAACCAGAGACAAATAGGTCTTTTACAAAGACAAATATATGGAATAAGGTAACTTCATACCAAGTTAAAGTCACATGACATTACCACACTCTGGATGTTGAAGTTTTTCCAGGTAAGAAGGCGCTCACAGCCCTGTTAGTTCCCTCTTCACCCACCAGAGGATGAGCCCCACATGCGTGCCCAATGAGTACTGGAAGGCTAGAAGGCCCCTCTCTCGCTGGCTTCGCTCCCTCCAGCTGGGTTTCCCAGGCCTGGGGCCACGACTGTGATGCCAGAGGCAGAGGAAGGCCAGTGCGAGTTTAAAGCCAGCTTGGGCTACAAAGTGAGCTGCTGGCTCAAAAAAACAAATATGACAAATTGTCAAGTATTTTTTTTTAATTTTGCCTAAAACCTCAATGAAAACTTAAGGTTCACTTTTCAAAATAGGGCAATCTTCTATGACTTAGTGATTATACTCTTTACAGTTTCAACAAAATGAGTAATTTCATCTAAGGATGATTTTTTTTTTTTTTTTGGGCTGAGCACTTGGGCATGAATGCGTGTGTGAAGCATGTGTGTGTGCAGATGCAAGTTCCCCAGGCTCATGGATGGAGACCAGAGGAGACTGGCAGGTGTGCTCATCGATCACCCACTCACGTGTTTCTGAAATCAGCTGTTCTCAGTCAGTCTGACCAGAGGGGCCCAGTGACTCTCTGGTAGCTATCCCGACTAGACTGAGTTTATAGGCCTGTGTGCTCACTGTGCTGGGGAATTGAACTCAGGGCAAATCAAGCCCTCAAACTAGTGTGTGGCATGTGCTCTTACTTGCTGAACCATCTCCCCAGCACCCTAAACTGGGCATGATGACTCATTACAATAATATCAGCATTCAAGATTCTGGTTTAGGAGAATTACCACAAGTTCAAGACCCATGTGAGCTGCAAAATGAGACTCTGTCTAAAAAATACAAAAACGGGGGCTAGGGATATAGCTCAGTTGGCAGAAAGCTTGCCTAGCATGGACGAGGCCCTGAGTTTGATCCTCAGGACCACATAAACCAGGCGTGGTAGTGCATGCCTGTAATCCCAGTACTGAGGAGGTAGAGGCATGAGGATCAGAAGAAATACAAGGTCATCTCAGCTATGAGGACAGATTGGGCTACATAAGAGCTTGACTTAAATAAATAAGCCTGTCTCTCTTTAAGGATGTGGTTGCACATGCCTTTAATAGCAGCTCTAGGAAAGTAGAGGAAGGAGAATGTTAAATTCAAGGATGTCCCCAAGTTCACAGTGAATTTAAAGCCAGCCCGTATTACATGAAACCCTGTCTTTAACAAAACATTTTAAAAAGGACTGGGGATACACAAAGTTCCAAATTCAATCCCCAGCATAACATAAATCAGACATGGTGCCGCATGCCTGTAATTCCAGTAACTGGAGAGGTGAAGGCAGGAGTTTATCAGAAGTTCAAGGTCATCCTTGGCTATATAGTGAGTTCAAGGTCAGGACAGGGTCTGAAATACAATATACCCTGTCTCAAAAAAAAAAAAAAAAAAGGAAATAAACAACGCACCTGTAGTGTAGTTCATAACCCCCTAACCTATGGACAGATCCAGCATGCACACCGAGGAAGGACCCCAGTGGGTAGGGGACAGAGAGGAGGGAAACGGGGACACGTTCACAAGATTTGCTCATACAGTGTATATACTTATTCATAATAAAGATATTTAAAAAATAGTAAAATCAATAATAATTAAAATGCTTTTTTAAAAAAAAAAAAAAAAGTACTTTCTTTCCTCAGTCCTGGGAAGAAACCCAAGCTCATGGCATGCCAGATACAGTACCCTACACTGTGCTACACTCCCAACCCCATGAAGACAAGTCTTTACTGTTAGCTGTAACTTAAATGATTTAGTGCCTGGTCATTAAGTATTCTACCAATAGAATCTTAAGAATACCTGCAAGCTAGTTAGAATATGACTTAAATTGCATCTGAACTGAAAGTCTTGGGTTTCACAATTAGAATTCAGTTATGTCAGTTATGTCTGCCGAATGTACCTCATCCAAGTATATGACAGCAACTGGGGGGGACATGACAGGAGAGATCAGGTCAGAATCTTGTAATATTAACTAATAAGGTGGTAGCTTAGTTTAAACAAAGCTACTGCCAAACAAATGATAAAAGGCAGGTGACCGTCTTGAACCTCACAACTCGTGACAATAGACACTATTTACAGTACAGTGGCGTATCTTGCAATGTAAGTCAAGCACTCACTGCAGCTACCATAACCTAGCTAGTTTTTCATCCATACTTAGTCCTCAAGCCCAGTATGTTTTCCATAAGTAAACAGTATACACACTGCTAACCAATCCTTGTAACCACCCCTAGAGTTAAACTGTAAATTCTGTTCACAAATTTAAAAATGAAGCCAAGGGGAAGAATCCAGGCCAACCTGCACAGGGTGGACTTGCTTATCACCATGTCAGGTCACAAAGTAGTGACATGTCAAGAATCTGTTTTAAAGGTCTTCTCTCAATTATACCATGTCATCTACATAAAGACATTATTAAGCTCAATAGTTATTTTATTTTACCTAACCTCTTTTCCAGCGTTCTAGCTCTTCAAGATAAAAATCCTCAGGGGCTCAGTCCCTTCAATATATAGCATCTGACACATTCCTCCCTTCACAAAATTCGAGCTTTCTGATTTGAGAACTAGAGACCCTATTCTCATGAAGTCAGGGTAAAATTATGTATCCTGTGAGGGCATTGGCTCTAGGGAGCCACATGAGTAGCTACACCCAAGACTCATGAGCAGAACTTCTGAAAATATTGATCAAGGATATAACAGTATATAGGTTGAGGCGCTGGGGTAACCATATTTTTAGGAAGGAAATAAAATTTTGCTACCAAGCAGTAAAATTCCCCCATATTTTTAAACCATATTGTCAGGTTTCAGATATACACACTCAGTCTGATAACATTTTTTTAATATACAAGTGTTTCTCATTTCAGTGCCATTTTCTTACAAAAGTTATCCTTTTCTCATGTATTGGGCACCTAACTATGTACCAGACACTGTGTGAGATATTTTAATGCAAACATCTCTTTAATACTAAAAGCAAATCTATATATGAAATATATATATATGAAACCATTTCCTATGTGAGAAAATGCAAACCCAAGTACCAAAGGGCATTCTCATACAGCTAGCAAAAACCTATCTCCCAAGCACTTCATCTTTCCACTACTGGAAGATGCCTGCTATATGGACTTTCTTTGAAGGTCTTTCTGTGGGCATCAACTCCTCAGTATCACCCTTCTGTACTTCATAGAGCACCCTCATAGAAAGACACTGCCGTGTGCTGGAAATGAACAGATGTACAGAATGCCAGCTGCATACGGATCTGGGTAAGTCCAATGCCCCACAGTGCAAAGTGAACAATAAATAGTGGTGGACTGAATAAAGGAAGGCCTATCTATTAGATTCAATCCTATTATAAGAAAAATAATTCATGGCTAGGGAGATGAATCACTGGTTAAAGGCATGTGCTTGCAAAGCCTACTGGCCAGGGTTAACCCACTGATATGCCAGCCACAAAAATGCACGAGCATACAGCATTCCACTTGAAGTTGCAGGACCCTGGCACACTCACACACACATACAAATATACAAATTTAAATAAGTATACTGGCATATCCTTTAGACAGGATAAGCATGAAAACTAGGATGGTATTTTCTTTACACTTTGTATTTGCTGAAAGGGAGGTACTTTTTATACTTATAAAGGCTCTAAATATGTCACACATCTAGACAGTACATTATATCACATGATACACACAAATGAGGCCACACGCATCAAAGGACTTCATGTTTAGCAAAAGCAGGCCACACTTTCTAAACACATATTAAAAGTCTATTTAAATACACTTTAAGTTAGACTATTAGCCTGATTTCAGAATCAGAATTGCCCAACATGAGTGACTTTAACATCCTTGTCTTACTTCCTCTACATGAGAAGCAAGAGCAGACATACTGTCTCTTAGATGCCACCTGACTGGCCAAATCTGAGTGTTTCCCTGACTCCACAACCTGAAATACCATAGGGACTCTCCTACCCACCACTTCAATGTTCAGCACAATACTAACCCTCTGCTCCATTAGAATATAAATGTCAAGAATAAGGCCTTTACTTGTAACCAGCATTTCCCAAAGCTACACACAAGCCCAGTGGAAAACAGGCATGGCGGGTCATCCCTATAATCCCAGCACTGGGGAGGCTGAGGTTGGTGGATCTCTGTGAGTTTAGGGCTAGCTGGACAAGACTGAGACCCTGCCTCAAAAAATTAAACCAGGGATAGAGAGATGGCTCAGGGGTTAAAGTGCTTGCCTGCAGAGCCCAATGATCGGGTTTGATTCCCCAGTACCCACATAAGCCAGATGCACAAAGTGGCACATGCATCTGGAGTTCCTTTGCAAAGGGTAGACTCTGGCACACCCATTCTTTCTGTCTCTCTTCTCTTCTCGCTCTCTCTGATTGCAAATAAATAAAATGATATATTTTAAAAAATTAAACCAAACCAAGAAAACCGCCTGTATGGAAAACGAGTTAGCACCATAGTTAAACCACAAACAGTAGGCCACAGGGGATGCCCTGCATTTTCCTATTTGCTTTACACTTTGTTAATCTTACATCTAAGGTTTTGGGGAATATTAACTACCAGCTCATTAGTAACTTACTTGGGATTCAAGAAAACTAGTGTAGAAGAACATCCTATCAACAATCCCCAAATCACCTGCCAACTTTCCCAATGAAATTCCGAAGGAGGGAGGGGAAGCCTATCAAAATAAAGCTGAATGGGGCAGAGAAGCCCAAATACAAACCATCTGAGGAATTCCAGGCGGCCAACTCCATCTTTTTCTGAAGCCCTGATGTTTCCCCAAGGAAACAGTCTGTCTCTGTCTCTGTCTCTCTCTCGGGGATTGTGAATCTCACCATATTGTGAATCACAAAACTCCTGAGGACCCCCACACCCCAATTCCAAGGAAGACTTTCCCCAATCTCAAAACATGGAACCGTGACCGGCTTCGCTGCCCCCAGTCCCGCAACTAACTAACCGTCCAGAACTTTTCTCCTGGGAGTCACACCTCTCCAGGAGACCTGCGAAAGCTGCCTTCCCCAGGTTGTCGGGAGATGCCCCGAAAAAAAAAGGGTAAATAAACACATAAAATAAATAAACGAATGAATGAATAAAAGTAAGGAAGCCCATGCGGGGCATCTCCGCTCTCTCCCACCGGAGCCTGGCAGGTGCCCGGGTTGGAGCCGCTGCGCCCCGGGGTCTGGGACACAAAGGCCCAGCACGGTCCCTCCTCCTCCTCCCCGCAGCCCCTCGGGCCACCGCTCACCCGGGAGACGCCGATGCTCGGCCCGACCGCCCACGCCGCCCGCACGGCGGCGGCCCCAGGCCCGGCGGGGTCCCCGCAGGCCGGGTTCCCGCTTCTTTCTGGGGGAAACCCGCCCCAGCACCCCGCACCCCGCACCTCCGCTCCGGTTCTCTGGCCCCGGAGCCCCGCACCTCCGCCCCGGAGTCCCGGTTCTCTGGCCCCGCAGCCCGCCCCGGAGCCCCGCACCTCCAGCCCGGAGTCCCGGTTCTCTGGCCCCGCAGCCCCGCACCTCCGCCCCGGTTCTCTGGCTCCGCAGCCCGCCCGGTGCCCCGCACTCACAGGCTGCCCGAGCAGGACGTGCACACGAACGAGCCGACCGTCATGTTCACGTAGGTGGGGCCGCGCTGGTCGCAGTCGAAGCACTTTCGGTTGTGCGGGAGGCCGGTCATGTCCCGCAGCATCTTCAGGTGCTTCTCCTCCTGCTTCCGCTTGGCGCTGGCCGCCATGGCCGCCGCACCGAGGGGCCGGGGCCGGAGCCGGGGCCGGAGCCGCAGCCGGGGGAGCCGGGGCCCCGCGGTCCCTCGGGCCTCCCTGGCCGCCGCCCGCCCGCCCGCCCTCCGTCAGCGCGCGCCGCCCGCGCGGGGGTCCCGGCCTCGGCCGCTCGGCTCCACCCGGCGACTGGCGCTGCGGAGCGCGCGCTCACCGGACGCCCCAACCGGCCCGGCCGGACAACCGCCGCCGCCACCGCCACCTTCCCGACTCCTCCTAAGGGAAAGACGAGGCGAGGGGGACGGCAAGAGGAGGCACGCCGCGGGCCGCCGCGGGCCGAGTGGTCGCCGGCGCCCTCTGCTGGTGGGGAGGAATCATTGCGGCCACGCTGCCGCCTGCGTCGGAGGTGGGCGGGGTAGGGAAGACACAAAGGTGATAATGAATACTAGGCAATATTCACTGAGCTCCTGGATGTGCTTAGCTTTCACGTAAGTTACCTTGTTCCCTTGCTTAAAAGTTCCCAAGTGCTTCCTACTACTTTGGTGGTTATTCCAACCCTCCCCACTGTGCTCTATGTATCCTAGCCTAACCTCTTACCATTGCATCCTCATTTGCTCAACCACACTGCACTTGGGTTTGTTCCCCCAAGAACAGCAAGCTCCTTTCTGACTCCTGCTCTCGCTGTTCTCTGTGAACCAAGCAAGGCTTTCAGCCTCACCACTTGGGACATTTGGGACCAGTTGACTTTTTGGTGTGGGAGCTTGTCCTGTGGGTTGCAGATTTGGGGACAGCATTTTTGCCCTCTCCTCTCCTAGGTGTGGCTATCAGAATTCCTCAGTCATTGCCAAATGTCCAGGGAGGTTAAGGGGAGAGGGGGTTGGAGACCACTAGGGTACATGGAAGACCAGGTCATCCCTAGCCAGCCACTTCCCAGTGGTCCCCAGGGCTCAGCTATCTCCAAAGCCAGACTGTCTAGGCTTAGCAAACTCCTTGGTGTTGGAGCTCGCCTCCCTGGGAGCTGCTGGCTGTCAAGTTACTATGTTGTATTTCCTTCATGGCCACACTTTCTTCACCCCTCCATTCATACCTCTACCAGAACTGGAGACGAGGAGCCTGGGTGTTGGTGGAATGAATGCATGAGATATCTCATCTGAATTTCACAGCATTCCTTTAAGAACGGTGGCTATTTTCGTTTCACCAATCAGAAGAGTGAAGGGCTCGGGTGAATTTACCCAGGTATTCACATCAGGAAGCTGAGTGACCAACCCAGTCCTTCTGAAACAGCCAGATCTCTCGATCACTCCAAAAGTCAACTGCCAGTCAGGAGGGTGGGACAAGCCAGCCTTGCCCTCATTTCACAGAGGAGAACAAGGAGACCCAGAGAGCCGAGTTCCAGAACCTTCAGCTCTGGAATGGAGAACGTTTGTTCATAAGAGAAGAATTCCAGCTTCCTGTTTGCCAAACTGGCCTCCAGATCTCACAGGAAAGGATGAAAACTAGATGCTCTGGCCCAGGGGACTTCACATTCATGTGACACGATTCATAATGGTGCTTTCAGTGTTAGAAAGGGGCAGGCAGATAGATGGGCCAGTGGATTGTTTTTGTTGTTGTTGTTGTTTGTTTTTTGTTTTGTTTTTGTTTTATCAAGGTAGGGTCTTGCTCTAGCTCAGGCTGACCTGGAATTCACTCTGTAGTCTCAGGCTGGCCTCGAACTCACGGTGATCCTCCTACCTTTGCTGGGATTAAAGGCCTGTGCCACCATGCCCGGCCCAATGGATTGTTTTGTTTTTTAACTTTTTCTTTTGTGAAAAATATCAGACTACTGGGCTTATGCCCGGTCTTGCTTTATTAGTTCCCTAATCCATCACTCTCTCCCCCTCCTAATTCTTTTGAAGAAAATTGTACCATCATACCATTCATCTGAGACTATTTCTAGCATGTGTAGGCCCTGGGTTCAATCCCCAGGACTGGAAAAACAAGAATTTTTCCTTTAACCACAATATGAGTGAGTACCACAGCTAAAGCATTAAGAATAATTGCTAAATTTCATCAAATGTCCCACCACTGTTGAAGTCAGCACTGAGACCAACATTTCTAAAGGAGTTGTACACTTTGAATTCATTCATACCTTGCAGTTGTGTTAGGTGATAGGTATAAAGTCTCCTCTGTGCTGTGTCTGTCTGTCTCTCTGTCTCTCTCTCTCCCCTTTGCAATTTATTTATTTTAGGAACTGGGCCCCTTTCTCCTCTGGCATCTCTCATTGTCTGTATCACTGAACATGTCCCCTGTCCTGTCTGTTTTCTGTAAATTGGTGGCTGGATCTGGTCACCTGCCTGGTTCAGTTTGGGGAATGTGAGGTCTATTTCATTATGTTTTTCCAACAGAAGACACATGATGAGAGATGTCCTTTTATGATGTTAGCCATCATTAAGGATTAATATTTAGATTCAATCATTAAGGATTGCATTATATTGATATTCTGATTCTGTCATTACCGCTTCATTTTTAGCTGAAATATTTGCATTTAAAAAAATCTTCCCCTCCTCTAATATTTGAGACAGGATAAATGTTGGATTCCTTTCTTTAACGTCAAATTTTTGAGATAATATATTGGTCCAATTTCATTTCTCAAAAGTGATCACTATTTCAAGTACATTACAAATCAAGGCTGCTGGTATTTTTTGATACATTACACAGGCTTGATGCTGACATCATCTCATCATTGACCAGTGAGAGACTCTTTTTAAAGTTGGACAACACCCTGACCTAAAGCCCACTGTTGTTCTATTCTGGCAAGGGCCTGGGCTGATCAAGACATGAAGGCGTTGAGATGTGGAATGCTGGATGAATCAGAACAGGAGGCTGACTTCCCAGTTCCACTCTGGCTAGAGAGAAGTCACCCAGCAGTCTCTTACTCATTACGAACAAATGTGCTCCTCACCACCATCACCACCACCACCAGTGGCTGGTTTCTATTTTTGAAAAGCTCATTTGTCATTTATTTGCTCTCTGGGTGTTCATCTCGCTGTGGTTCATTATCTGATCAATTCCAGAATCCCAAGGATGAATGCTAGCAGTTAAACAGTTAAGTGAGTGGTGGTGTATTCATTGTCGTGAAGAGACAGGAGGAGGTAATTTCCAAATGATGGATCTTGAAGAAGCTAAAGTTCAGATGAAGTTCAAGGTGTTTTCTTTAAGGAAACATGATCTTCTGAATGTTGACTCTTTCATAGCATATATAAATTCAAAGTCATTTTCTACTTTTAAACTTCCAAGAATAGCTCGTTACATACCAAGAGTTTATTTATTCTCATTGCCTTATCCCTCACAACACAAGAGATATTATTATCCTGTTTTATAGATGAGGAAACAGAAGCTGTCTTGCCAAAGCAATGTATCAGGTGAGGCGTGCAGTTAGGATTCAAACCCAGATCTGACTGCCAGGCGCCAGCTTCTGCTTCCTGTGACCTAGCACAACCCGGTGGTTATTGGATTTACAGAGTAGAGGTTACCTTCCATGATGCAGAGAATTCTTTCCAAAATGCAAATGAAATTCAGGCACTGCTCAGCTCCTCCATCCTGTGAAGCCTTTCAGTGACTTCATTTTGCCTTTTAAAAAAAAAAATGTTGCCAGGCATGGCGGTGTGAGCCTTTAATCCCAACACTTGGGAGGCAGAGGTAGGAATATCTCTCTGAGTTTGAGGCCTTGAGCTCATCAAATATCTTAGGATGGCTTTGAACTCCTGAACCTTTTGCCTCCCCCTCCCATGTGCTGAGATTACAGGTATGCACCACCACATGTGACATCCATGTTTTATTTCTAAACATAATCTTCTGGGGAGAGGGCTGGGAGATAGCTCTGTGTGTAAATCCCTGCATTGCAAGCCTGAAGACCTGAGTTAAATCCCAGCATACTGGGCATGGTGGCACACACCTATAATTTCAGCACAGGGAAAGGAGAGACAGGACCCCTGAAAGTGGCTAAGCACCTAGTCTAGCCAAATTGGTGAGCTGCAGACCAATGAGAGAGAGTTTCAAAAAGATGTGGATAGTGTTCCTGAGGACAACACCCAAGGTGGTTTCTGGCCTCCACATGCACACATGGGAACATGCATATGGACACACACACACACACACACACACACACACACAAGCCATGTACAAAAATAAATAAAAATGGTGTCTATATCCTCTCTCCCTTCTCATCCATCACATTTCTGTAAGATTTTGAAGTGCTCGGACCCACCCAACATGTACCCGTAGCTTCTTGGGTTTCCATTCAGAGTTTGCAGTGTGGTGGCTGTTCACATTGCTGTGGTTTTTAGTTAGGTCTCTTATCCCCTGCCTCCCCTCCCACACACACTCAGAGAAGGGGTCAAGTCCAAGGTCCCAGGTCTACACTATTTCTCCCTCCACTCCTCCCCTCTTTCTCCCCCCCCCACACCTAGCATGGGGTCCTATAAACATTGGTTGAATGAATAAATAAATACAGCATCTGACTGCAAAGAAGGAAGCTCCCTCGGCCCAGGCAGTGGGGTCAGCGGGCAGTGGGGTCTGTAAGCAGTGGGGTCTGCAGGCAGTGGGGTCAGCGGGCTGTGGGGTCAGCGGGCAGTGGGGTCAGCGGGTAGTGGGTCAGCAGGCAGTAGGGTCAGCAGGGCAGTGGTGTCAGTGGGCAGTGGGGTCAGCGGGCAGTGGGGTCAGCGGGCAGTGGGGTCGGTGGGCAATGGGGTCAGCAGGCAGTGGGGTTGGCAGGCAATGGGGTCAGCAGGCAGTGGGGTCAGCATTCTTGCAGTTGTCTCGGCTCAGAGAATGACTGCAGTTCTGCAAAAACTCCCATAGTTTTGTTAAGGAACTCGGAAATCCTGAAGTCAGAGACCCCATGAATGCTTCCTGCCTTGCTTCAAGGCCCTTGCTTGTCTTAGCACCAGGAGTGAGTCAGAGAAAATGGCCTGAATAAACCCTGGTGCTTGTGGGTAGTCTACTGCCAACACATCTCTGGCTGCCCCACCTCCGTGCTGCAGGGGAGACCCAAAGGAGTGTCTTCTGTCCCTTGAGCAAAAGCAGGAGGGAGTTAGGAAAGCTCATGGGGTGACCAGGGTGGGTGCAGGGTCTGGGGAAAGCTTCAGCCCTCAAAGCTCTTTTTGTGTGTTTTTGATTTTTGAGACAGGCACTCATGTATCCTAAGCTAGCCTCAAACCCATTATGTATCTGAGAATTACCTTGATATTTCTGCCTCCACCTCCCCAGCCTTGCAGCTTTTGAGTCTAAAGAGGAGGGCTTTCTGTGTGGGGGGC
Source organism: Zapus hudsonius (assembly GCA_004024765.1). Taxonomy (NCBI): domain Eukaryota; kingdom Metazoa; phylum Chordata; class Mammalia; order Rodentia; family Dipodidae; genus Zapus; species Zapus hudsonius. The sequence continues at coordinate 94,514 of PVHP010001608.1, forward strand.
GGGGTGGGGTGGGGGGCTGCAATCTAGACTTCTGAGGTCTCTCAGTTACCTGAAGTGTTGCAGACAAAACACAAAGATGTGACCAGGCACAGACACAACCCTGGGCCCTCTCTGGGACCTGCAGTGTGTTCTTGGTTCTTATTGTTGGTGATTCTTGGATTAGCCCGTGAAGAGGGGTGATTGGTTAAATTCTGTATCATTGTGACTCATATCTGGCAGAAACACATTAGAGGAGGAAAGGTTGGTTTGGGGTCATGATTTCAGGGAAGGATCAACCCACTGTGGCAGCAAAGGCAAGGATTTGCTCATGAGGTCCGAAGCAGGTGGCAGAGGCTTGTGTACATGACTCAGGACACAGAGAGAAAGCAGATTGGATCCGGGATGGGAATCATCTTCAGAGACCCACTCCCAGTGACCTACTTCCCGCAGCAAGACCCCCTCCGATAGACCCCACAGCCTTCAAACTAGGACACATACATACAGGACACATACAATAGGACCGCAAGTACCTGCTTCACATACACATACACAAAGATACACTAAATAGGACCTAAGTGCCATTACATCAACATGTACACACACATGACACATACACTAAATAGTAGAATTGCCCATTTCACTAATATGTTCACTTAAAATGGAAACAACGCTGAAGAGATTAGCATGGCCCTCACAGGCCTGGGGCACAGTCCTTCCATCCCAAGTACCCAGGAGGCTGAGGCAGGATGATGGTGAGGACAAAGCCTGCCTGAAAACCGAAGAGAGACCTTGGCTGGGGATCTGGCTCAGCGACAGAGCATGCGCCGAGCCTGCACTAGGCCCCTAGGTTCAACCCCACGTACAGCAATCCATCAATGAGAGTACCAGCGACTGGGAACCAAGTGTTCAAACAGGAGCCTGCTGAGAACATTGATTGTAAATTCAAACCATAACAGTTTCATTACTCCAAAATACACCACAGTATGGGGACTCTGTTTGGACATCTTTTCATGTTTTTTTTTTTAATGTTCCTAAAGCCTTTCATTAAAAAAAAAAAAGTTAAGGTGGATATAATTTCTCTCTGAGGCCACCCACCTGCTACCCAGAGCTCTCCAGAGTCTTGATTATCTTTATGTGGCCTCCAAACTTAGAGCACAGGCCCCCTCAAAGGCCCCCAAATCTTCCCTCAAGCACCCAGTTTCAACTGTGTGTTGGGAAATTCAGCCTCCATTTTTAGGGTGTTCCCATCTTCCTTTCCCACCGCTGGTAACTGGAGCTGATTTTGATAAAGGTGGGAGTTGGCTGACAACAATAAGAAACCTACAGTGAGGATGCCAAGAGACAAGGACTCACTCACTCTAGCTCAGGCTGCCCTGAAACTCAGTAGCCCAGGCTGGCCTCTAACTCACAGCAATCCTTCTGCCTCAGCCTTCTGAGTGCTGGGATTACAGGCATCTGCCACCACACCCAGCAAAGGTTTTCCATTTGATTAACATTCTTCTCTCTCTATTCAAATGACTTTTGAGCCGGTGCCAATCTTTCTGGCCCCATGAAGAAATGCGAAAGCAAAGTCACGTTGACCAGGAATCCTCCAGGCCTGGAGGGCTTCTCAGAGTGAAGGATCTCTCACGTATAAAGCACTATGGAAGAAGGCGATTCCATTTCATCAGCTTCTCTCCCCTTCATCAGCTTTCCTTTAGCTGGCACTTCCTGGAAATCGGGTGGTTTCTGAGTACTCTGCGACAAGACACCCAAAAGAAGGGAGTCCCTCAACTCCCTGCCTCTGCACTGATAGGTGTCACCTGGCCTCTGCCCCCTGCAGATAGACGCCTGCAGATATGTCCACAGCTGGCCCTGCCCTTGAAGACCTGTTGTGGCTGCCTTTGCAACCCCCCTTCCAGAGCATTCTCTCACCAGCTGAACTCTGTGTGCTCAGAGAGCAGGGACCTGAGAAAATAAGCCATCGATCATACCAGTTGGTTGACTGACCCAACCAATCTCAGGCCATTCTGGAAGCTGGAAGCAACTGTCACTTGATTTTGTTATTCATGTATCAGAAAAGTATTATTTATTTATTTACAAGTAGAAACTCTATGTACAAGTCTTGTGTTGGTACCCCCATTTCCCTCCTCCCTGCCCTTATTCCACTGAGGACCCTCCTCAAAGGGATTACCAGAATGCTCCGTAGGATGGGGGGCTATGAGTTGTTCAAGCAGCAGATTAGTTTTTTTTGGGGGGGAGGAGGGGGATAATGCCTCTGGATATTTTCCCCTCCGTGGCTCTTATAATCTTTCCATTCCCTCTTCCATAAAGTTCTCTGAGCACAGTGCATGAGTTTTAAATCTGCTTTATGTCAGCAAAGCATTTTGTAGATTTTAGGGGGAACCCAGAGATAACTTCCAGCCTTCCTTCCGTGACTATGTACCAGCACCAAGTATCTGCCCCGTGTTCCGCTAGACACTGCAGGTGCAGCGATGGGTGAGGCAAAATCTCTCCATTAGGTCTGAGGAGACCGATTCCACAGTTATAGGCAATTGATTGCAGAGCCTGCTGGCCAGGTTCAATTCCCCAGTACTCACATGAAGCCACATTCACAAGTTGAGGCCCAGACATACCCATTCTCTCTCTTTTTCTCTCTTCCTCCCTCCCTCTTCCTCTGTCTTTGCTAACAAATAAATAAGAATAATATATATATATATATATATATATATATATATTTAAATCTCTATACTTTTAGAGCTTGTGTATTTACGTGGCCTCCAAACTTAGAGTAAAAGCATATTTTAGAATACACTAAAATAGAATAGAATGGAGCCGGTTGCTCAAATAGAAAATGAAGCAGCGAGAGGAAATGCCCTGTTGGAAGGAGAAGTTACCGAGAAGTCAGGCATGTGCAGAGCAGGTGAAGCAAGAGAAATTCTCAGAAATGCACATCTGGGAAACAACTGGTGAAAGGACCTGGCACTGGGACTCCGCACCTCCCTTCCTTGTCAGTAGGTGCCAGAATCAGGAATCCGAGGCGGCCCTGTCCACAGTAGGAAACGTGAATGGCGATCTTTGGCAGCCCAGGGAGGCAGAAAAGGCCTGGCCTGTGCAGCAGGAAGAGTCTGGGTAGAAACGCTCCATTCACACTCTCAATGGAACCTTGTTCTTGCCCATGGCTGAAGAGAGAAAGGGGAGCTTCCCTTCTGGTTCAAGGCAAAGAAAGGGGCCCCTGTGGGGACAGAAATCTGCTCTGGTTACCAGAAAAGAAACCCCCACAGGATATACTGAGCCCACAGAAATAAAACACAAATAGACCCTGATCGCCAGCCCTCTGTTTGGAAGGGACCAGATAGAGGTGTTTGAAAAGTAAGTCTCTACAAAACGTCATCACTTTCTTTCTGTATTTTTCCCAGCCCAGGCTGCGCGGCTCATTAGATCACTTGGGTGAACTGAGTACAGAATACCTAATTTGAGTCCATCTGACTAATGCCGACATCACACCCCGTCCTCTGAGAAAAGATGTGATTTGCCCATCCTGGCCACCAAAGAACTGTGTCTGGCACTTCCTGATGCTAAGCCCCTGATCGATCCAGCAATCCTCACAGCAGCCTCTGCAGGGAGAGTTTATTGCTGCACCTATTTTGCAGGTGAAAATACATTGATGAGCTTGCCCAGGGCCAACAAGCTTCAAAGAGATGGGGTTTGCAAGCCCCAGGTTCTCGGTCAGAGACATGCATCAGCCAGTCTAACCTTGAACTACATACAGCCTGCTCTCTCAGGTCCTTGGATCCTTTTCTTGGGACGCAGAAAAGACCAATGGCAAAAGCCCAGAGGCAGATGCAGATGCAGGGGACATCACTAAGCTTGGGGACATTACTAGGCTTGTCTAACTTGAGGTGTCTGCTTCAAAAGAATGTCACTCCACCCCCAGAGCTTCATGCTACGCATTTCAAAGAGCTATTTTTCCCCTTGAGAAATTACTCAAATAATGGAAATTACCTGAAAAGCCACACACCACACTCCCACAGCGGAAAGTGCCGTGTAGATTCATTCTGGTGATTGTTGCTGTACAGATGGTTCCTTCTGGAATGGGCTCAGGGTGTTTGAGCCAAAGGGGCTTCAGAAATCCCTGGAGCACAGGCATAGGAGTCAGGCTCCACAGCCATTTTTACTTTATTATTATTGAGACAGATTACAAGCAAGGTAGTTTGTTTTTAAATATAGTCAGCTAGGGCCTGAGCCAAAGACACATGAATGTCACCCTGACTGACCCGGCGGGACTAGAACTCCAGTCTGATTCTTGATTCAGTTTCATCCAGGATGACAAAGCAGCAGAAGCAGCTTCCTGATTCTTCCTCAACATGTCCCAGGCTTAGCACCCATGGGTGGGTCCTTCCTGAGTCAGCATGCTTCTTGGGCACCTATCAACCAATCAGGACCTTTTCCTATCTACCTGAACCTGCCAATGAAGCTCATTCTAATTAGAGGCCCATTTCACATAATAAATGCCACTGATTTATGCGTCCTCACTTCTGAGGGAGATATTTCCCAGTTCACTTTGCAGCTGTGTTGGGAGGGGGAGGGATGCCTCTTAGCTTGGGAGCTTTCTTGCTTTTTCTTCTGTCTGGTTTTAACTCTCCCTAAATAAATCTCTCATAACTTGCCTTTCTCAGTGTCCATGATTCTTAATTCTCTGCTAAATGTGGAAAAGAATTTGAGGCTTAAGAGTCAGGAACCTGAGGTGTTCTAAGCCCAGAGCTCAGTCTCCTGTGTCTCTCCACATGCTGCAAACCCATGACATTGTTACTCAGTATGCCAGCATTGTGGCTACCAGTGAGTCAGTTTGGCTGCAATTTCCAGAAGCTTCTGTATGTGAAAACTGCCTCTGATGTGGCTTCCCTTGGACCAGAGCATTGCTGTTCTTTGATTGGTTAGAATCACTTGAGACCAAAGTGGTCTGGAAGTCAGTCATTGAGGTGTATCAACAGTCATATTTTACTCAGTCCATACAAGCTTTTTTAAAAATTATTTTTATTTATTTGCTAGAGAAAGAAGCCAACAGAAAGAGAGTAGTATGGGCACACCAGAGCCTCCTCCTGCCACAGCAAATGAACTACAGATAGATATATGTGTCACTTTGTGCACCTCACTTTATGTGGGTCCTGGGGAATTGAACCCAGGACAACAGGATTTGCAGGCAAGTGCCTTTAACCACTGATCCATCTCTCCAGACCCCCCAAACAAGTTTTTATTTGTTAAGTAAATACCTGGCAATGTTTTGTTTAGTTGATTGAGCAGATGAAATGCTCTGCACACCTCTAACTATAGAATTGACATGTTCATTTATTAATGTTTAATTTGAGGGAGGAAAGGGATCTGGTGTCAAGCCTGTATCTCCTGTGTGTTCCAGTGTCTACAGAGAGGACAGAAATGACCGGTCCAGCTTCAGATGAATTGGTCTAGGTTCCAAACTTAGATTTCCTCTGGAAGCTTCAGCATTTAACTGGGCTTTTCTATGCCTTTGTTTTCTCACCTGCAATGAGGATAAAATTTCACCAACTCTATTAGGTCACCATAAGGATTCAGTGAGCTACGTGATGACCATCACTGACTGTTGGCACATAGTAGGCACTCAAGATGTAGCACTCAGATTGTCCTCTCTTCCCACCAGCCTTCTCCCTTCAACCCAGCTGGAAGAAGCAAGTGTATTAGTTACTTTTCTCATTGCTATGACCAAATATCTCACAAAATCAATTTAAGAAAGGTTTATTTTAGCTCACAGCTTGAGAGTACTTTCCAACCATAGTGGAGAAGGCTTGGTGGTAAGACTAAGAGAGATGGTTCCTTTTTTTTTTCCAGCCAGGAAACAGAAAATGATGAGTGCTGGTGCTCAGCTTGCTTTCCTCTCTTTATCTGGTCCAGGACCCAGTCATGGAATGGTGTCACCCACAGTTAGGGTGAGTGTTCCCACCTCAGTTAACCTAACCTGGCATCTCCCTCACAGACATGTCCATGGGTCTATTTCCATGTTGTGATATTTATGGTGGTTTGAATGTGGAGTGTCCCCACCCCCATAGTCTCATAGATATGTGATTATGCCTCATACTTGACCCGAAGCTGGTGGAGTCTTTAGGGAATAGAACCTGAGTGGAGGAGGGGGTCACTGGGGACCGACCTTAGGATTTTATGATCCAGGCACCCCTGTACCCTGCCACCACCAGTACTAGCTAGCTCACTCTTACTGATGCTAAGAGATGTGATGTCCAGCTTCCTTCTCATGCCATGCCTTCCCTGCCATGATGAAACTTCCCCTCAAGACTGTAAACCAAAATAAACCCTTTCTTTGTATAAGCTGCTTCTGGTTGGATGTTTTGTCCCAGCAACAAGGTGACTGCTACAGTGTTTCTATGCCTTTTTTTCTTTGTGTGTATGTGTGCTTGGTGTGGTGCATGTGGGCACATATGCATATGGTATGTAATGTGTCTGTGGGTTCAAATGTACATGCATGTGAAGGCCAGATATTGATGGCCAGGTACCTCTCTCTCTCATTCTCTCTTTTTTCCACTGAGGCAGGGTCTCTCACTTAAGTCCAAAGCTTTCAGATTTAGCCAGCTTGCTCAGGGGATTCCCTATCTCTGTCTCCCACAAAATGGGATTACAAACAGTCCAACATACCCACCCAACATATGTTGGTGCTGAGAATCCAAACTCTAGTCTTCACACTTGTGTGGCAAGTGCATCTCCCCGAGCCATCTCCTCAACCCCTCTTTACTGAGTTTGTCTTGTTAAGTTGACATGTCTTCATGCAAAGATTACTTAAAACTTAAAACAGCAAGCAAATATATGTGTGTACGTGAGTGTATTTGAAACATGTGTGGGTATGTGCTTCCTATAACACCTTTTGTTTTATTTTGTTTCTTAATATCCTAATTAATACATGGACATAATCTCATGATATTCAAAAAAGCCTCAGACAATGCTGGTACAGTGGTTTGATGTGTATCTCAAAGCTTCCCAGTTGCCTACAGATTCAGGATGTGACTTGGTTTTGGAAATCAGATCTTTGAAGATGGAAGTAGTTGGTTTAGATCTTGCTTTAGAGTGAGTACTATCCAGAAAGCATGCACACAAGTAGGAAGATCACATGACAGCAGAGGCAGAAAATGGGGATTATGCTGCCACCAGCCAAGGAACACCTGGACAGCATGGAACCGGGCTGGGTGAAGCAAGGTAGCCATGGACACCTTGACAAGTGAAAGTTTGTGAGGTTTTGTTAGTACAGCTCTGGAAAACTACATCCAGTAAAGTCAAGTCCCCTTCCCCAGTCCACAGCACACTTTGCAGACCTCTCAGGCTCTTACAGAGATATCCAATATATTTCACCTGCTTGGCAGCAGCCACATGGAATAAATGTGGTCAAACTATTCCACCCAGCAAGCCAACATCCATATCCTTGATCCTTGGATTTACAGTTATTAAAAAGAAAACCGTCTAAAATGGTATCTCATTGTTCATAACCCATAGGTTTTCAGGGCGATTTTAGCCATTCCTACTTACTCTTTTTCTAGACATGTCCCGTTTTTGTCCTGTTCTGGTCACCGGCTACCTGATGAATACCATCCATTCTCTGTGAGGACTGCAAATTACCATCTCAACAGTGTTTTTGCCACATCTCCCAGTGTAAGCATGCTACAAGGTTATTCAGGACATGAAAAGGAAAACTTGACCAAGTTCCAAATGAAGGCTCTACAGAAAGCACCCAGGAAGTATTTTCTTTTTTTGCAGGTTTGGGGTTGGTGGAAACACACACTGCATATAGCCTAAGCTGACCTGGAGCAGCCCAGGCAGAATCCACAATCCTCCTGCTTCATTACAGTGGGCACCTCTGTGCCCAGCTTTAGGCATGGAGGTGCACCACCACGCCCGGCCTCATTATGACAATTGTAACCCCCACAAGGGGTGTGTCCTTGGAATCGCTGCCACCCTAGAAGTTCTCCAGATGACTCCAGATGACAGGTGGCTGCACCCTATGTGTCTGCCTGTATAGATGATCTTCCTCTAACCTTGCTCTTGCTCTCTGGTACCCGAGAGCTCCCTGCAATCCCATTGAAGCATCCTGATGGCTTTCCCTGTTGCAGTGGAGGCCAAGAGATCTCTCTTGCTTGGGCAGTAATCTCTCCTAGGATTTCTTTGACTAGCGGTCCTCTTACAAAGATAGCAGTGCACAATGTTGCTTTTCTACAAGATCTTGAGTCTTAATGTTTTAGACCCTTTCTTACATGTCAGATATCAGCCCCTCATCTCTCATCTCCGTCCTCTATCCCTAGTCTAAGCTGCAGCATGACCATTTGGGGATGAGAGCAAGCTATGACTTTTTTTTCTTTTGTTTTGCATCTTGTCACAAAAAAATATCAATGAACCTTGTGCTCGAGTATCCATCACAGCAATGAGATTCACAGAACATAAAATCTACATGCTGCTTTTCCACATTCCATTCTGAGTTCACATCACCCAGCATTCCACAACTACTTCTGGAACGTTCCAGCCTCATGATTCCCTTGGTGTGCCCTAATTCCACTTATCTTCTGTGATGCAGGGAACTCACTATATGTGGACTCCATCCCCCATCATAGTGGGAGAAGCAGAAAGCCAGGGGTGTTTCAGCCCTTGTTGGGTCCCTGTTGGGACAGCAAAGTTTCAGACAAGGGAATATAGTAAAAGTCCAAGAGAGCAACTAAAGAAGAGGTGGTGGGGTGCTTGACTTGTTGGTTTTCTTTTCTAGTTGTAAGTCTGATTTTAAATAATACAAACTAAGGAAATTTTCCAAAGCATTTTCTTTAAAAAATTATTTAAGCCGGGCATGGTGGCACACTCCTTTGATCCTGGCACTTGGGAGGCAGAGATAGGAGGATTGGATAGACAGGTGAGCCTGAGCAAGAGTGAGACCCTGCTTTGAAAAACCAAAAAAAAATTATTTATTTCTGAGAGAAAGAGAGTGAGCAATCTAGTGAGTGAGTGAGAGAGAGACAGAGAGAGAGGAGAGAGAGAGAGAGAGAGAGAGAGAGAGAGAGAGAGAGAGAGAGAGACTGAGACTCCAGGACCTCTAACCACTGCAAACAAATTCCAGATGCATGAACCACCTTGTGCATCTGGCTTTACATGGGTACTGGGGAAATGAACCTGGGTCCTTAGGCTTTACAAAGCCTTAACCACGGAGCCATCTCTCCATCTCCCAAAACATTTTCTGATGTGATCGCAGAAAGTAGTAATTTTGTCTCCCTGATTCCAAATGACTCCTTCTATTATTCCTTCTCAACCCCGTTCTTTTAAGCATGAAGTAGGATCTTGTCACATGAAGACCCACCTCTTCACAACACCTCTGTCTGGCCTTCACTCCAGCTGTTGCCTCTGCTCTAGTCAGACATTAAGCTGGCCAACTCCTTAACCTTTCTCCACTTCTGTTTCTCCTCTGGGCCTATCCACCATGACTCTACTTATATGGCGACCTGACCTCCCCCGAGCACTTAGGACTTGCTTAGATGTACATGAGTCTCTTAAATATTACATTTGTTGTTTGTTGTCCGTGGCCCAAGAGACTGTCAGGTCTAAAAGGGCAGGAATCT
>PVHP010001609.1:0-69423 GCA_004024765.1 Zapus hudsonius
ATGTGTCACTGTGGTGGTTTGAATATGATATAGCCTCATAGGGTTGTGGTTAAGCCTCATACACAATCCCCAGCTGATAACAAGTTGGGAGGTGAAGACTTACTGGAAGAAGGTATGACCCTGGGGATGGGAATTGAGGTTTATGTGCCAGCTCGAAGCCCAGTACTTAGAACATAGATGTTAGGCAGCTTTCTACTCATGCCATGTTTTCCTCACCATGATGGATGTCCTAGTCAGCCACATGTCGCTGGGATGAATCTCTAAACCAGGCACAATTTTGAGAAGGAAAGTATTTATTGAAGTAACAGACCCAGAGGAAGTTAAGGAAAAAAGGCTGGCTCCCATTCACAGATCCAAGTGGAGACAAAGACAGCACCTCCAGAAGCAAGCAAGCAAGCAAGCACACTGTCACACTGTAATTCACAAAAATGCAGAACTGTCAGACCTGGGGTTTTGGCTGCTGTTTTGCATATATATCCCTAGAGTTTTGCATCCAATTTAGAAAGGGTGTCATGACCCCAGGAGGTCAGGCCAAAGTGAAACTTCCTCCAGCCAGAAGCCTGGAGACAATTAACAATTTAATAAACACAATTATAATAAATTCTATTAGGGGACATTTACTCAAAACTACCACAATGGATAATGAAACTTCCTTTTGAAACTATATGGCTGAAATAAACCCTTTCCTTCCACAAGCTGCTTCAGGTCAAAAGTTTTGTCCCAATATCAGGTTAGATATTTTGTCCCAACAACTATAACAAAAAACTGGTTGTGAGGAGTGGGGTCATTGCTACAATAATCCTTTGTATGTATTTGTTGGGCTTTCAGAACTAATTTGTGGAAGAAGTATAGGAGGATTCGGAACTCTGAATTAAGAGATACCTGAGTGTTTTAAGTAGAGCTTGATGGACCATCCTTGTCAGAGTTTGAAAAACCTACATATGAAAGGAACTGTTGTCTTTGGAGGCTTGGCTTATGAGCGTTCAGGTGGAAAAGAGAATTTTGTTCAGAACTGGGACAGAGGAAATTTGTGTGATATTTTGGTGTAGAGGCTGGCTGTATTCTTTCCACATCCTGAAAAATTAAGAAAAAAATGATTTTAAAAGTAATGGCCTGGGAAATGTGAGCAGGTAGCTCTAGGCTGGGCTTGAACTCATGACAATCCTCCTACATCCATCTCTTAGAGAGATTGACACATATGTCCCACATTTCTTTCATTACTTTCAACCACTGATTATTCCCCACATCTATAATTTTGCTATTTCAAGATGTTGAATGGAAGTATGCAATGAAAATATATCAATATCAATTTGATCATCACTGACTTCTTGAATATGTAGATATTTAAAAAATATATGTGTTGTGGTCTGAATATAAACTGTGACCCATGGACTCAAGTGTTTAAATCTCCTATTAGGAATGCATTGAAAATATTTTATATGCTTTTGGTATGAAATTCACCTTTTGTGCCCAAAATTTATAGATTAGGCCTTTACATGATGTCCCAAAATTCTTTCATGTGTCATTCCTACATTTCCTCATGTTGATTAATGTCCTTTATTGACTGAACCAATTAATTATTTCACCTTTTATCCAATTCCTGATATTCTGTCATCCCTGTGTTCCATTCTATTTATAAGGGTTTCGAGTAAGTTTTTATTTGATTTACAGAGTTTTTCATCTCTAGCATTTGTTTTTTCTTCAATATTTCTATATCATATTGAATTGTGTTTTTATGTTCTGTATGAACTTATTTCATTCAGCTGTTTATTTGTTTAATCATTCATTTCTTTGAACATATATAAAATTATTCTTTTGGATTCTCTCTTTGGGAATTTCATCTAGATCTTATTTGGGGTCATTTCTTTGGAACTGATAGCTTTTGGAGGTGACAAGTTGTCCTGGTTTTTCACGTTACTTGTTTTCACATAGGGACATTCACATCATTGCTTCAATCACTGTTGCTTTGTGTTATTCTTAGATTTCCTTTCTACTTTCAGTGGAAATATTTCCTGTGTCCTGGATGAGTTCAGTTGTAGTATTGCAGTGATGTTGTTTTCATCTCTTATACTAGCCCCAGAACTAACTGCTGTAGACACTATCCATAGGTGCAAGCCCCGGTTTCTTGGAACATTTCACAATTCTTTCAGAGTTTTAGAAGGTTTCGCTCATTGTGAGGGATTCTTCTGTGATGGGTGGTCTCTGTCTGGTCTTCTTTATCCGAGGATTATTATTCACTTGAATCTGGGTCTAGATCAGGATGGGGCTCCAGCTCTGCATCTAAATCTTGTTCTTGCTCCAGCTTCTACTTTGATTTGGCTCTGACTCTGGTTCTAAGTCAGCCTGAGTTTGATTTCCAAGTAACCATGTGATACCAGATTACAAAGTGGCACATGTATCTGAACTTCATTACGGTGGTAGGAGGCCCTGGTGTGCCATAGCCACTCTCTCTATGTCTTCCTCTTTCTCCCTGTTTTTCGCTCTCCCTCTCAAATAAATATTTTTTAAAAACTGACAAAACTAGACTGGAGAGATGCCTCAGTGGTTGAGGGTGGTTGCTGACAAGGCCTGATGGCCCAGGTTCAAATCCCCAGAACCTACATAAAGCCAGATGCAGTGGAGCAGTGGAAAGAGGCAATGGCATGCCCATGCCCATGCTCAGTCTCTCTCTCTCTCTCTTTCCCTCCCTCCCTCCCTCTCTCTCTCTCTCTCTCCTTCTCTCCTCTCTTTGTCTCTCTTGCTCTTTGTAAACAAAACATCCATCATATTTAATGATAAAAGATAAAATAATTCACTCTAAGATTAGGAAGAAAACAAAGATATGCATTCTTCAGCATTCATATTTAACAAAAGGCTGTACGTTCTAATAAGAACTTGTGCAATAAAGCAAGGAAAAAATAAATGAAGTAACATTGGTAAAGAAGAAATAAAGTATGTCTATCTTAGGCACATTTGACATGACATTGTTTTTTGTATATCTTAGACACAAATCTCATGTGAACTTTTTCAGCCTAAAAACATAAAATTTTGTATCACCTTACCACAGATCAGGGGGCTAGTTATTAATGATGGACATGATCCAAGATTCATGGAAAGAAATATCCTAGAGAAATATTATAGGACAAAATTATATTTAATATTTCTCCCAATGTGAAAATGTTATGTGGACATTACTTCAACTTTTTATTAATATCTTTATTATGAATATATATATATGAGCAAATCCAGTGAAGGTACCCCCATTTCCCTCCTTTCTGTCCCCTATACACTGGGGTCCCTCCTTGGTGTGCATACTGTATCTGTCCATAGGTTAGGGGGTTATGAACTGCACCAGAGGTAGACAGTTTTTTTTTTATTCCCCATTTGTGCATTGTTGCTGAGGGCGGGGCAATGTCTCTGTATATTCTCCCCCACTGTAGCTCTTACATTCTTTCTGCCCCCTCTTCTGTTCAGTTCTCTGAGTTATGATACAATGTAGTCTGGGACTTTGAAAGAAGGAATTTGAGAATTTAGCTTGTAAATATACAAGTTACAATGATAAAGCACTAAATAACCTGGGTTTTTCTCCAGAGAGGAGTCATTTAATGGAAATTGGTTGAGCCAATGATTACTTTCCACATAAAGAACTTGACATCACAAATAATGCAGCAGATAAGAAAAAAAAAGGTGTTCTAAGTAGTAACTTCTCTATGGGTTATTCATGCTTCATTTGATACTCAGAGTCTTAAGAAACAATCCATCTCACTTGAGCATTCTCACATTTGCAACTTGGATAAGGACTCTTTCCTTCTAATAATGTTCAATGGAAATGAATCCTATGTGATTATTCAGAGATTTTTCTAAAAGAGAGTACTTATTAGATTTCTTTTCAATAGTTCAGTCAGGGTATATGAGCCCAGCAGAGGACTGCTTATGAGTAATAAGATCAAGCAGAAATAGAGAAACAGACATGAGCATTGCCAGAAATGTGAAGTTCTAGGTGAGGGGATATATCAGGACTACAAATTATTTTTCACTTTAGATAATTCTTTGCTACTAGTAGTGGTTTAAAAAAAAAAAACTAGGGATGGGGGAGTGAAGAGATAGACTCTTATAGTTGCCTGCCCTATAAGAACACTAAAAAATATTCTTAAAGAACATGCTGTCTATTTTGTAATTCTAATATTACTAACTTGGGCAGACAATGAGACACTACATTATTTTGGCCATCATGTCACAATTTATGTTCACAATTAGGTTGTGGAATGGAGAGTAATTATTTTCACATTTATCTTTAAAGGAAAATAAATTTGTGGGATCCTAGATCCCCCCCAAAAGTGAAAGCAATCAAGGATAAAGTATACCAGATCCTATTTGTGGGTACTTCTTATGACTGCTCTGCAACCTATTTCACCAGTACCTCCAAAGACATCAGGACACACTCAGAGATAGCTCCTGTATATGTGTAGTACCCAGTGATATGGTAACTGGCTTATATATCACTCTTTCATTTCTATGACTGCTCATCACATTCCCACCCCCAATATGTGCTATCTCCTTGAAACTGAAGTGACTAGTGTCACGGTTTGATCCAGGTGTTCCCCACAAACAAATGACTGTGTTCTGGATAATTGATCCTCAGCTGATGGCAGTTTGGATTTTGCAGCCTCAAAAGAGCTGTGTTGTTGGGGGCGGGCTTATGGAGATTATAAACCAGCTTCCCCTTGCCAGTATTTGGCACACCTTCCTGCTGCTTTTTCCAGTGCTGTGGCGGAGGTGATGTCCACCCCTCTGCTCATGCCATCGTTTTCCCTTATAGGATGAAGTCTCCTCTCAAGTCCATAAGCCTAGTAAACCTATTCCTCCACAAGCCACTTTTGCTTGTGTTCTTTCTGCGCAGCAACTAGAAAGCTGACCACAACAGTTTTGGTACCAGGAATGGGGTCATCTGTTGCTGCTAGAACCCTGATTCTATGGCTTTGGCATTTGGGAATTGATATGCAGGAGGAATATGGACAGGTTTGAAATCTCAGCCTAAGAGATGCCTCGCAGTGCTGTAAGTACAGCATATTGGATCATTCTGGTCAGAGTTTAAAGACCTGAATGTAATGAGAACAATGGACTGTGAGGTTCGGCTTACAAGGGTGAGAAAGAACTTTGTCAGGACTGTGCCAGAAGCAGTTTGTGTGAGAGGCTTGCTGCATTCTGCCTGCCTGTGTCCTGGAAACCTGTGCAGGGGTGCTTGATGTAAAGATGGACTGGTGTGAGCAGATGGAGATGGCACAGAAAGAAAGATCTTTGGGTAGAAACTGCTGCCCATTCACCTGCAATTGTTTGAGAGATTACAGCATTGAGATTGGGACAGGTGGTCTGCATTGGAACAATAAGAAGAATGCAAACTCTTTGAATTAAAAGCTTTGTTCCCCCCTGGATTAACAAATTGGTAGCCCACCTGGTTCTGTGGAGTAGAACAAATGCAAGAAGAGTGGGTCATTGGATTTGCAACACAGTTTTGTTTTTGAAAAACGGTCATCAGTGTGTGAAGCAGGTGTGTTAGGTTGCCTGCATGGAGCCCGATGGAGCCATGAGGATGAACTGTGTGTTGCAATGGAGACCCAGTGAATTCCAGGACTATGGATGGGTGCCAAGGCGAGCTTCCAGTACCGGATGAAATTTTCCCGGACTGTGAGTAGGCAAGATGGAGGGGCGGAATTGAATCTCCAAGCGACTTATTGGTTAGAATTATTAAACTTGGAGTTAGAGATTGATGGTGCCCTGTTTGTTTTAAATCTTGTGTTGGTTCAATCTGTTTTTGCTATGCCTCATGTTTTGCAGTGTGAATGTTCTGTGCCATTATGGGTTTATTTTTGGTATTATGGCTCAGTTGAAAGCTGTGGGGACTTAAGAGTTGAGATGAACACATTGTATTTACATCATATATGATTATTAGTTTGTTGGGGCCAGGGGCGGACTGTCATGGTTTGATTCAGGTGTCCCCCACAAACAAATGAATGTGTTCTGGGTAATTGATCCTCAGCTGATGGCAGTTTGGATTTTGAAGCCTCAATGGAGCTGTGTTGTTGGGGGCGGGCTTATGGGGATTATAAACCAGCTTTCCCTTGCCAGTATTTGGCACACCTTCCTGCTGCTGTTTCCAGTGCTGTGGCAGAAGTGATGTCTACCCCTCTGCTCATGCCATCATTTTCCCTGCCAGGATGGAGTCTCCCCTTGAGTCTGTAAGCCTAATAAACCCATTCCTCCACAAGCCACTCTTGCTTGGGTTCTTTCTGCGCAGCAACTAGAAAGCTGACCACAACAACTAGTATATGTGCTCAGAACATTGGCTACTCTCCAACTAGAGGACCTTTACTTTATGGGTCCTGAAAGCTTCCACTAGCCTCTTTTGAATGCATGAGAGTCTTGTACACTTTCTTCCTTAAAAGTCTTGGAAGTCCCTTTACCCTAGAGACATACAACTGCTCCTGTTGAATTTGAGCTGTATTCAAATTACAAGTACAGGAGGAGACTCTCACAGAGAGATAAAAATAAGAATATAGGTGTTCTTGATGTTCCTAGTTGGAACTCAGATTTGCATTTCCTCACAAAATCTCTGTGTATTGTAGGAATTTTAGAATTGTCTAGTACTATCTTGTTTGTACATCTGCATCTTACAGGGCTTCACATCTGGCCACAAGGCCTTATCTATCATTGGTAATATTATTTCTATGGGAAAATGTGTTTTGAGTTTCATAATGACAGCCCTCCAAAAAAAAATTCTAGGAAACAAACCCATTTGTAATTTGGGCATCCTCTGTCTTCCAGCACTGGCTGTTCTCTCTGACCTAACCTGTTCTCTTATGTCCAACTTCTGGGTGGCCCAAAAAGGCTATTGTTCCTCTGAGACTACAGCAAGCATAATCATTGAGGAAAAGGTGAAAGTTCTGAGGAAAGTTCCAAGCAACTGAAGGAGGGAGTGAGAAGAGAGGAAACAGAGTTGGAGTTATTCATCAGACATTGAAAATGGGTAAGACCCTGCTGCTGACAGGTTACAGGCATCTTATGCAAAATGAATCTGCAACTTTTAAAAAGCATAAAGGCATCTTTCTAAGAGAGCAGAACTGGTATGAGGCAGGCCTGAGTACATTCTGTGGCTTATTAGAAGTGGTGATTTGAAGGTAAATGTTTAACCTTCTAGATGCTTTTGTTTTCTCATCTCTAAAAATCAGAAGTTGACTTCCCTGAGTGTATGGATCAAAGTAATCATGAAAATGTGACTAGCCAGATTCCTGGTAACTTAGAACAGAAATGAATGTTGCTTTCCCCGGGTTTCCTCCCTCCCTTTGAGAGATGCAGAGTGGTATTAAGGAATGGGTAGTGTGAAATTAAATGGATTTGAATTTCACTTACACAATGTATGCCAACGATTGGCCATACACACTCTCCAGGTCCTTTGAGGACTTTCAAGAGTACTAAATAAAGGCCTTAACATATATTAATAATATATATATAAATATATTGATATATTAAAAGAATAAAATATTATATTAATATAATATATATATATCAGTGCCTGTGAGCAGTCAATCAATAACTATAATCAATTTGCTATTTGAGTAAATATGCGTTATGCATCACATATGTGCCAAGCACTGTCCTAGAAAAATGAATCTAGGAAGTGAAACACATTGTTACAGTGTGAGTGATTAGAGAAGCTGAGATTTAAGCAGTCACAAGGATGAAGAGAGGGAGGAACTTATCTAGGCCAGAGCAGAGGTAACAGGTTAGGCTCTGCTTGGGCCTGACTAGGGGATAGGAAGTAGGTCTTTAGAAGGTTGTGGCATATGAGGGATTGCAAGCTGAGACAGAATCAGAATGGCTCTGTGGTGGGTTTTATGGAGTCTGTAATGGGAATGACTGGGAGAACAGTTGTGGGAGGAATTAGTGCTCTGTTTGAACATGTTGAGTTTGAGTTTGCTTTTTCTGTTTTTGTGAAACCCTGAGATAGGCAGGGAAGAGTGCAGGCTGGTTGCAGTAATGGACTGAGAGCCTGGGCAGGCACATGGTGGTGACGGCAAGGACCAGCTGAGTCAACTAGAAACAGGATTAGAGATCAGGCAGAGGGTGATCAGCATACCACAACATTTAAAGGTCTGGGGGACTGGAGGGATCAATGTATGGAAACTGAGAAGAAATATCTCTTGGCAGAAGGAATTCTTTATTATTAAAATTCTGGATATTTCTTCCTTTGTTATTGCTATTTGTTTTGTTTTAAAATATAATGAAATAGTTCAAACCTGCTAAATACTGACTGAAGATTGAAATAATTGGCTGGCATTCTACTAAAATTTTGAACTTGAAACCATATGAGAATTTTCCTGTATTCATTTCAAATAAAGTTATACTCCTCTTTCCCAACATCCCAAGCTCCTCTTTGCAGTTTCTTCTCCACAGGCTTAGAGAATCCCACAGTCAGTACACAATAGATAGCCACATACTCCTGTTTAACACAGCATGATTCCCAGTAGTGAAGTTAGCTATCAGTGGATGAGTGGATGAAGAAAATGTAGCATATCTTCACAGTAGAGTATTATTCAGCCACAAGTAAGAATCAATTCATGTTTACAGAAAAAATAATGGAACTGGAGATCATGACATTAAGTCAAAAGACTCAGAAAGACAAATATCACATGCTTTCTTCCATCTACATAATCTTGCTTTTCATAATAGGAATTGAAAGTAGAAAGGAAACTATCTGGGAAAAGGAAGGGAATCCACAGAAGAAAGGAGGAATGATAAGAGAGGGTAAGGAGGAATATGATCAAAGAGTGTTATACATCTGTATCAAGCTGTTACAATGAAATTCACTATTTTTAACAATTAACATGTGATGATGATGATAAATAATAATAATGAATAATAATGATAATGAAATTGAGAAAGAATACCAGTGAGCATGGGCTTGTGTGATTAGCTCCTCATCAAGGTCAGATACAGTGGTACCAGGTGCTCATGCTAGTAGAAGTGACCATTAACCCCAATTGTGACACTGCCATATGACCACGCCTTCACTTTCTCTCATAGCATACATGTGTCCACAGAAAAGTAGGTAGTAGAGTTCTGTATGCCTTCTTAAAAACATTTACTTATGTCTTTACTTAAAAGAGAAAGTGAATGTGGGCATACCAGGGCCTCCTGCCCCTGCAAACAAACCTCAAATGCATGGACCACTAGATGAATCTGTCTGTATGTGGACACAGAGGATAGAACCTCAGCTGTCAGGTCTTGCATGTGAGTACCTGCAACCCAGAGCCTTTTTTTTTTTAATGTGGCCAATTTTGTACTAACATGTATTCTTAGCATGGTGCTTCTTTTGTCTGTTTGCTTACTCTAGTGAGTCAAGCACAGGTTTGAAAATAACTCAGACAAAGGCCTAATCTCCAGAACCTACAGAGAACTTATATTAAAAAAATTAAAAATTAAAAAAAATTTAATATTAAAAAATTAGTAGCAAAAACTCAAAGTGCCCTCTAGCAAAATGGGGACTGATCTTAACAGAGAATTCACAGAGGAAGAAACACAAATGGCCTTTATGCACCTGAGAAAGTGCTCAGCATCCTTAAGCATCAAGGAAATGCAAATCAAAATCACAATGAGACAACACCTTACTCTAGTCAGAATGGCAATCATTAAAAACAATGACAACAATAGTTGCTGGCAAGGATGCAGGAAAAAAGAAACCCTCATTCACTGCTGGTGGGACTGCAAGCTAGTTCAACTGCTTTGGAAAGCACTGTGAAGAATTCTCAATAGAATGGACATAGAACTAACAGTGGACCCAGATATCCAGATATCCCTCTATTAAGCATCTACCCACAAGATGTAACATCTCAGGATAGAGACATTTGTGCAACTATGTTTATAGCAGCTCAATTCATAATAGCCAAGAATTGGAATCAACCCAAATGCCTATCCATGGAGGAATGGATAACAAAATTATGGTATATTTACACAATGGAATTTTACACAGCTGAAAGGAAAACCAAAATATCGAAATTTAGAGAAAAAATGGGCTGACCTGAAGCAGATCTTACTAAGCAAACTCTCAATAGAACAGGGAGTCTAATGCCCCATATAATCCCTCATATTCAGCTACCAACCAGGGTGACTTTAAACTCTACACAGACCATTTAGGAAAGGTGAGAGTTTGTGAGAGAGGAGTAAGGGATGGGGGGAGGGGATGACTTAAGAAGGAAGCTGAACCAAAAGTGGTTCAAAAATCATAAAATCCTTACAGGCATACTATAACCTACTGAGCAAGTAGTGAGCTTCACCTGGCAAGAGGGGCAGTGAATAGCAGGGGAGAGAATCTAAGCCTGTGGAAAATTGATCAATCTGGCACATCCTAGTCACAGTCCCTGGCTCCTTACTTCACTGAGCTGTTGACCCAAGTGACCCATGAGGTCCCAAAAACAAGGCAGGATTTTGTCAAAGCACTTGAATACCCACCCCAGGTTTAAGGCAAGATCCTGATGCTGAAGAAAATACAGAAAGCCATCTATCAGCATTGAGAGACCCTGAGAAGTCCAGAACGGTAACCAGCCCCCAGATGGTAGTTAGTGCAGAGCTGGAAGGCACTGCATAAGCTGCCAGGGGAAGCTGGTCAATGACAGCTGGAGTAAACAGAGACCACTGGCATGAATTGAAGTCTACCACCAGGAGCAGGCTGAACACAATGCCTACTAGGAGAGAAGAGCGAACTATGAAATGAGCACTAGTGCGATGGAGGAAGCAAAGCCTGGGGGAGGCATTCAACAGCTTTTAATTCAACCAAGTAATCCACTCAGTGAAGGGGAGCCCTTAATTGGAACTGGGGACTCAGGACAAAATCATGGGAAACCAGAATCTTAGGCCCCCAAAGAGAAATGCACTATATGAGTGATATACATAGAGCTATTAACAACAGTAATGTGTATCTATTTACAAAGAGCTATTAACAACAGAAATGTGTACCTATTTACAAAGAGCTATTAACAGCAGAAATGTGTATCCAAGTTAACCTATACTGATCTCACTCTCTGATGGAGATTCTGTTTGTATCTTTCAGAAGGCAGAGAGAGAGCTATGGATCCCCCAACCCTTCCAAGGAGCAGCCAATAGTTGACACCTGGGCAAGAGATGAGCCACACCACATCTACTATGAAGGATCCAGACAGAATCCCACAGAGAATGGTGGGATAAGCAAGAGACCCACAATCACAGCCAGTCAGTCAACACAGGATAAGCCAGACAGACAGACACCAACATTTTCAACACAACCTAAAGCAGAAGTACAGAAACACCTAACACCTCAACAATAGAGCACCCTTAATACTCACCCACCATGACTCAGAGAACTGAGGGGAAGAGGGGACAAAAAGATTGTAAGAGCCATGGTGGAGGAGAATATCCAGAGACATTGCCCCCCTCAGTACCAACACACAAAGGGGATGGAACCGGGTTGACTCCTAGGCTAACCATAACCCCCTACCCTATGGACTGATCCAGACTGCCTACGGAGAAGGATATACAGCCAATTGGGGATAGGGAAGAGGGAAGTTGGGGAAATGGGGAAACTGACTCATTATTGGCCCATTCATTGTATTTAAATATTGACAGTAAAGGGAAAAAAGGTAATGGGAAGAGAAAATAAAATCTATGCAGATAGAGTAAGAGAATGCTTCAAAGCCCTGGGACCCCAACACTTGGGACATTTTTTAAAATCACTTCTGTTGTTTTCACTCCTTAGCTGGTAGCTGTTGTAAAAAGGGGATCCATTCAATGTTGTGAGAATAATTAAAGTTGGTCTCGCAAAAGCTCAAGCTAAGAAGGAACCTTGAAGACGATCTGGACCTGTGCTTTCCAGCTAATTCAATACTTGCTCCCTCTCACCAGCCAAGTCTGGTGACCCTGGTATATGAGTTGACAGCATAGCTCAAGTAGGCATAGGCGATAAACTTGCCAGTCACTGATACTGCCCTGCTTGCTCATAATCCAATTATCCTTTGTATTCTCCTTTCTAAGTCCTCATAGAACAGAGAATGTTTGATTTGAAGCTCCAAAGTGATGAGAGCTGACAGGGCGCACATTCCACATCAGAATCCAGGCATGCATTACAGTGTGGCAGTTTGATCAATGTTGTCACAGTGCTAAAGCTCAAAGACATGATTGGATTTCAAGTCCCTGATGCCTGTCTCTGACAGGCTGGCCCACTTCCATGCTAGCAATACCAAAGTCCCACAGCCCAGAGAGTAACTGCTCACCCACTGAGGCAGGGTGGTTTCCCCAGGGTGGGGGGATTTCATCAATCTTGTCCTTGTGGCTTTTCCTATTTTCCTGATTTACTTAAGGCCAGAAGGGAATTTGATAGTAAAGACTGTACACCTAGTGTGGGTGGAATTGTTTCAGATCAAGTCTCTGGACCATAGACAAGGGAAAAATCAGGCCCCAAGCTTAGGAAAGCTGGGAAAGGATAGTAACCAATACAAAGCAAACTTCCCAGCCTGTCACTAAAATAGTGTATTAATTATTTCCCCAAATCTCTCAGTAGAAGAATATGTTAATAACTTTCTCATTGTCTTCACATCAATAGGGAGGAAGGGGGAAGCAAGCAAGTTGGGACTCTGTTTTAACACATCTAAGTCTGACCCCAGTGGCACTTCTTCTACCTCTTGAAGGTTCCACAACCTTCCTGAAATGCACCATCAAGTGAGGATTAAATATTCAAATGCATGACAGAGAACATTGTACATTCAAACCACCTTCTTCCCTTGGCTTCCACAGACTCCATTGACATCAGTCCAGCAGAAATGCCTCAAGCAGGAGCAACACCTGCAGCCTACACATCACAACACTTGGCTCTTTTGCGATTTGCATTTGTGGGTTTTTGTTTGACTCTGGCTCTGAGGTGACTCCAGTATCTGCATATGGTTTGATTTCCTATGCTCCTGTTTCCCGGTGCTTTCTCTACTGTGGGCTAAGCTAACAGATATTATTCCTTTGCTTGGACGACAAGGTTCCTTGTAGTTCATCTTTTCAAAAGCCAAAAAATGACATATGACACAAAAGAAATGACAAATGCAAAAACATAATGGATTTGAAGGAACATGAATGTGTGGCCCAGTTTCCCAATCATGAAACCAATTGGTTTTCATAGCCATGTTCTCACTTACTCATTGTAGTGCTCTTAGTTTCTGTTTCAAGGAACAGGACTGGAGGAATTCGTTCCTAAGGGACTTCACCCCACCCCTTGTTATTCTCTCTAGGTTGCTAGCAATGGAAATATAAAGCATCCTAAGGCTCAAGTTTTCAGCATCCTAGGGTCAATGCTAAGAAGACTCTCACCTTGTAGGTGGCTCAGAAACAGTCACAGAGTGAGAATTAATGCACTGCATCTCCTATTTAATGGTGATTCTTTGTTATGAGTTGTGTATTTTCTGAAAACCCTTCTTCTAGCCTATAGCAAGCATACGCTGCAGTTATAAGGCCCAGAGTTCTAGCTTCTTCATCCAATGCTTGCAAATTGTGTATAGAGAACTCAGATTCCTCTCACAGATTGTCTTCAGTCTCTACCTGATCTTTCTACCACCTGTTCTCTAACTGAATCGTTGTCCTAATTTCTTCCTGGTGTTCTGAATATTCCCTAGCTACCTACTGTAAAGCTAGCCTACAGGTGCACACTCACTCTTATGCGCCCAAGGAAAAAAGCCTTAAATACCATCTATGTGTCATTTTCCTGAATGGTAAATGCTTTGCCCTAAACTGGAAGATAGGGTATCAGTTGAAGGGTGCCAGGAATTACTTCATCTCTTATACATGTATCTGTTATATATTATATTCATTTTCAAATTAATTTCAAAGCCAGCTGTTATATTTTGTTAAAAGCAATCCATGAAGGTATGTTTTATTAACTACCATTCAAAACTAGCCAGATTGACTGAGACTTTAAAAATGCAGAGTTCTCAGGGCTGAGGAGATGGTTCAACAATTTAAGGTATTTGCTTGAAAAGCCTACCAGCCTGGGTTCAATTCCCTAGTTACCCC
Source organism: Zapus hudsonius (assembly GCA_004024765.1). Taxonomy (NCBI): domain Eukaryota; kingdom Metazoa; phylum Chordata; class Mammalia; order Rodentia; family Dipodidae; genus Zapus; species Zapus hudsonius. The sequence goes on from PVHP010001609.1 coordinate 14,059, forward strand.
CCCCCAAAGCCAGATGGGCATTCATTTGCTATGGCCTGAGACACCTGCGCACATGAACACACTCATACACGCACACAGACACACACACATAAATAAATAAATAAATAAATAAATAAATAAATAAATAAATAAATAAATAAATAAATAAATATTTGGAGTAGAGATTTCTATCGTCTGTTATGATTTTATATTTTGAACTTCTCTCCTTTTAGTTATATTGCTTGTAGGCATTTAATTAACTGGACAGTTAGGGAAATATAATTATATATGTTGTAGTTTATAACTTAGATATGTACAACTACACATAGAATTTCTGTGATTTAATTTCACTACATTCATGCAGCTATCTCTTTAGAGATACTAAAATTGAAAGATGTGCCCATGGTTGTCTAGAACGTCTTGGAAGTTCTAGCCAGGAATGTAAGCATCTCTCTGTTCTTCCTAGAACATCAAACACTCATGGCAGCCTCCTGGTTTTCCTGCCAAGTCCTCCAAAGGAGCTGGCAAGAATGGGGAAGTAGCCACTGCGGTGAATAATTTCTCCAATCAGATTCCATTCTCATTTCTGTATTCATGTGAAGTGTCAGAATTTTAAAGAAATCAAAGTTTTCTTTTGCTTTTTTCATTGATACAGTATCAAAGGGGGGAAATACATTTCAAGAATGTAGTACATATTTCAAATTAAGATGCCACAGAAAGTCTGAAACTCTAAAAGGTTTCTTCTCTCAAGCCACAGACAGATACAAACAGTTAGCACACAATTAAAAATCTTAAGGAATGCTGATGAAAGGTAGCTAAAGTCACAGCCAGGCAGGACTGGGCTTGCTTGTTTAATAACTCTTATTAAGTCAGTTTTAACTTGATCGTGTAGTATACTGTGTCAGAAACAATGCATTTGTTAACTAAATACATGCTTTCCCTTTCTGGGCACAGAGAACGACTACATTTCTGTCAATTTCTTTTCCAATTAGTTTTGAGCCATGAGTCACTTCTATCCACTGGAATGTAAGCACAAGTTACAAATGCTACTCCTAGGCTTGGTCCCAACTAGCACTCCTGCCTCATACACAACTTTGAGCATCTTTCTTCCTCTTTTCCAGTAACATTAGGACCACATATTACAGAATTTAGTTTTCTAAGATAGAAAGACACTGTTTTCCTAAAAGACTACATGAGGTAATACCCTTTTCCTCCTGACAGTGGAAAATGACTTAAATGTTTAACCCCTGCAAAACTTATACTGAAATTGAATTGCTATTGTGCCAGAATTGAAAAGTGAATCTTTAAGAAGTGTTCTCTCCAGAATCCCAGGAAGTACAACAATCAGTTAACCAATGGGATCTCATCAAGCTAAATATACTGTGTACAGACAAGCATACCATACTCAATGCCAATAGACCACCATCAGACTGGAAGGAAGTCCTTGCCAGCTACACCATGGACAGAGGTCTAATATCTATAACTTACAAAGAACTCAAAATATTAAGTAATAAAAAAATCAAACTGCCCTCTCACAAAATGGGGCACTGTGCTCAATAGGGAATTCACAGAGGAAGAAAAACAAATGGTCAATTCTCATTTAAGAAAATATTCATCACTCTTAATCATGAGGGAAATGCAAATCAAAACGATGAAATTCCACTTTACTCCAGTTAGAATGGCAATCATAAAAAAAAAATCAACCAACAATGGATGTTGGTGAGGATGTGGGGAAAAAGCAACCCTTAATCACTGCTTGTGGAATTGCAAACTTGTACACATCCTGAAAAAGTTGCGTATAGAGCTACCAACAGACCCATCTAGCCCTCTACTGGGCATCTACCCTTGAGATTCCTAAGTTCAGCACAGAAACATCTGCTCAACCATGTTTAGAGTAGCTTAATTCATAATGGCTAAGAATTTAAACAACCCAAATGCCCATCACTGGATGAATGGATATCAAAGGAATGAAATTCTACTCAGCAGTAAGAATAAAAATGAAATAATTAAATATAAAATTGTAGAAATTTGGAATATGGAATTCTACTAGCAGTTAAGAATAAAAAAAATGAAATGATGAAATATAAAAAGAAGTGGACAGACTTGTAACAGATCATATTGAGTGAACACACACAAGAACAGAGAGACAAACTGCATATTCTCCCTCATCTGCAGTTCCTAATCAGGTTATACTTGAAAAGTAAGCAAATCTGACAAAGCTTGGATAGTAAGTGAATGAACTGAGAGACTGACAAAGGGGATAGAAGGAATTGGGAGGGCGGAAAGGGGAGAGATATAATAATTTAAATCAATAATGAATCCATATCATAAAATCCTTATTTTCATAAAATAAGCTCTCAAGGAAGATAGGGGTACTATCTGGTAAGATGGGGTCCTTACGAGACTGGGAGGAAGTCATAAGACAAGAGGCTCCGGCCTATAGCTCCCTGTCCCAGTAATTGGTTACTTCTCACACTGAGCTGTTGGTCAAAGAGACCTACAAGCTTCCCAAAATAAGACAGGCTTATGCCAAAGCTCTTGAGTACCCACCCCACTCAAAAGATGAGATACCACAGACTGCCATCACACAACACTGAGAGGTAACCTGCATCCAGACATAGTCTGTGTAGTACTGGAAGGCATAACATGAGCTACCAGGGGAAACTGGCCAATGATATTTGGAGAAAGCAGAGGACATGAATATACAACACAGTCAAATGTTACTATAATGTTGGGGACACTGCTCTATGGCAGAGACCAGCAAGCCAATAAGTGCTCATCTGTATAACAGTGGTTCTAAACCAATGTGGGCAATCAAAGGCTTGTTGATTTGCTAAAAGGTCTTCCCAGTGGCAAGGAATCCTTAACTTGAACTGGAATCTAAAAGGCAAACTAATATGTAAACCAAGAATCTAGATTTGAAAGGGGAATCCCCACTAACCAGGGATCTACAAAGAGACTACACTGATTAGAATCTTGCCAAATTAACAATGTTTGTCTCATTTAACCTATAATGATCTCACTTTCCTGTGGAGATTCTGATTGCATTTTCAGAAGGTAGCAAGCACCATGGACAAGCCAATTCCACCAATAGGACCTGAGATGATGGCTGACACCCAGGCAGGAGATGAACCACTTCTAACTCATCATCTAAAGCCCAATGAAACCTTTGAGGAAGTAGTGAGATGAGCTACCTCCACAGCAAGTCAGATAACCTATGAAAGGACAATAGAGACAGACACCCAGGATACCCAACACAGTCCAAAGCAGAAACCCAGAGACTCTTAAGATCTCAGCAGTAAAACAGACTTAAAACTCACCACCAAGACTCAGGGAACTTTGCAGAAGAGGGGGTGGAAAGATTTAAGAGCCGTGGTGGGGGAGAATATCCAGAGACATTGACCCCCTTCACAACAACATGCAAAGAAAAAAAAACTGGTTACAGCTTGTACAATTTATAGCCCCTTATACTATGGACTGGCCAAGCAATCCCTCTGAGGAGGGCTCTCAGTGGGTTGGGGACAAGAAGGAGGGAAATGGGGATACAATCCCAAGTCTTGCTTATACAATGTATCTGTTGCAGTCAGCATTCTAGTTGCTGCGCAGAAAGAACCCAAGCAAGAGTGGCTCGTGGAGGAATGGGTTTATTTGACTTATAGACTCAGAGGGGGGGGGGACTCCATCCTGGCAGGGAAAACGATGGCATGAGCAGAGGGGTGGACATCACCTCCGCCACAGCACTGCAAACAGTGGCAGGAAGGTGTGCCAAATACTGGAAAGGGGAAGCTGGCTTATATAACCCATATACCCACCCCCAACAACACAGCTCCATCGAGGCTGCAAAATCCAAACTGCCATCAGCTGAGGATCAATTATCCAGAACACATTTATTTGTTTGTGGGGGACACCTGGATCAAACCATGACAGTATCCAATTATTAATAATAATAAAACTAAAAAATAAGTGTTTTCTCTCTTATTTTGTCTCTCTTCATCTCTCTCTGTTTCTATCCCACACACGTTTGCACTCCATCATGTGATGATATAACAAGAATGGCCTCACTAGCACCTTGATAATTCTTACAACCCAGGGCCAATAACTCCATATTCACTTTAATCCGTTGTATTTACAGTCTGTGGTATTCTAGATCTGAGGGCCAATAACTTCCCCTTCATTTTATTTATTTATTTATTTTAAATATTTTATTTTAAATATTTTATTTATTCATTTTCAAGCAGAGAGATACAGAGAGAGAAAGAGAGAGAGAGCGAGAGCACCAAGGCCACCACCTTGTGGGTCTGGCTTATGTGGGTCCTGGGGAATTGAGCCCAGAGCCTTAGGCACTGGAGGCAAGTGCCTTAACCGCTGAGCCAACTCTCCAGCCCTTTTTTTTAAAATATTTTATTTTTCCCCTTCATTTTAAATTATATCCCGTAGTGTTCTTTGTAGCAGCACAAGATGGACTGATACAGATATGACATTTGAGATTTACCCTGATTAAGATTGCCATATTGCATCATGAATGTCATCTGCGCTGACTATTGATCCATCACTCAGCGCCATCATTTGACAATAAATGTTAAGAAAACACTTCTGCCTTATCTATACAAGGATTATTTTTATTTTTGTTTTTTGCCATACCTGATGTTTTTCTCCTTAATATTTTTTTTCCATTTTCTAAATGTCAAGCAGCAAAGACTTTTAGATTCTAATACAAATTTCCTTCATTAAGGGAAGTGTTTTTTTGTATGGTATATCAATTACTCTGTCTTGTTACACAGCAGATTAAGCATATAACTAGCTACTTGTTATAAGCCATAACAAGTGAAGGGAGAAAATTTCTATCTTCTATTCATTATTATTCTGTCCTTATATTCCTATATATTATTACATTAATTTAACCACTGCCCTCAATTATCCCAATAGCTAAAGTTCTTTTTAAAAAGGGACCAATCCATATTTTCCTTATATTCAATATGTGGAATAAGTAACTCTTGGGTATTATTCAGAAATAAGATCATAGTCAGGAAACATATTGGTTTTGATATTATCAAAAGACAAAAAGGCAAATGATTCGGGATCAGCACATCTTTATGGCTGTTTTCCTAGTCAGTAGTTACTTGTGAACTATAGCTTCCATCTACATTCTCCAGTGTTAGTCCTGGAAATCCCCATAGTAGGAAATTCATCTGAAATATGCATGCCTTTGGATCTATTTTTAAATGAAACAAAAAACCTTCAGTGCTTCTGGTAGATGTATGTTGTAGAGACAACCTTAACCTAAGTTGTTAAAAGAAAAGTCTGAGGTTAATATATCAGTGACAGAATCCAATGCCAGAAGGGAAATTAGAATGGCTTTTTAGCAAAGTTTCTATTTTTAAGACATAACTGACTTATCTACCAGGATTAGTTAAGGTATTAAAAAATTTTTAAGTGGCTATTCCAAGAAATTCAGAAAGGATGTATGGTAAAAATCATTACTGAGATGTTACAATAGCAACAAACATTCATTGTTGCAAATAAGCTCCAGGAGGCCTGTGGATTGTCTTGCCATGGTGGTAGATTGTGGAGCTATTGAAACCCAGGAGCTCTGGAAGCTCCTTGGTTGTATTGCTGTGGTAGATGGTGGTAGATGGTGAGAGTTGCTATAGTAGACCATGCAGGCATCAAACCCAGACCCTGTGCTTTGTCTTTTTACTACAACAAAAAATAGATAAAACTCTTCATCATCAGAATACCCCAGTGGTCTGTAGAGTCTTGACCAAGTTTCTGCCTTCTGATTTCTCTTGTCATATTTCCCTTTGTCTTTCTGGCTACCCAAGTCTATAGTAGTTATCCATTTTTTAAAATATTTTATTTATTCATTTTCAAGCAGAGAGATACAGAGAGAGAGAGGGGGGCACCAGGGCCACCACCTTGTGGGTCTGATGTATGTGGGTACTGGGGAATTGAACCAGGGGCCATAGGCACCAGAGGCAAATGCCTTAACTGCTGAGCCATCTCTCCAGCCCAGTTATCCATTTTTTAACACTCTCACTTTTACTTTTATCCCCTTCCATGTCTCTCTTAGAATTTCTCCACATTTAACATTTCCTCAGATAAGCGCATCCACTACTCGCTGGTAGAATTCTGTCCATTCCCTTCCAGCTCTATCAGGACCCTCGTCAATCAGTCATCACCTTCCCCCCAAGTCCATCATCTCTTCATATCTTGGAAGCATATGATCTATCAGCACCTCTTTTCTTCTTCCCACAGACTCCTCTGACTGTATTTTCTCCTATGGCTCACTTGTTTACTTTTCAATCTAACAAAATCCAAAATCTGCTTTTTAATTTCTGACATTAAAAGTAATTTCTTAGACACAGTGCTTTGATATGATCACTGCTGGTATTACAGATGACCATTCAAGTGCTCAATTCTCTATATGGATTCTGAGATGCAAACAGGTACTAGTGCCTGCAATGCAAGTGCTTTATCCACTGGGCAATCTCCTGAGAAAGACATTTTATTTTTTAGAGGTTATTATGAATAAGATTCTTTCCCTGATTTCTTTCTCAGTGTTTTGGTATATTGGAATATTACTGAGTTACTGAGTATGTTGTTTGTATCCTACCACCATGCTGAAGGATATATCAGCTCCAGGAGATTTAATGTCTCCAGATCTCTTATGTATCGAATCATATCTACAAATCAGGATACATTGATTTCCTCTGTTTACAATCATCTATTTTATTTCCTTCTCCTTTCCTGACACTCTAGCCAAGAGTCCAAATACTACAATGAACAAAGATGAAGAAAGTAGACACCTCTGTCTGGTTCTCTGTCTCACATGACAGGCCTGTCTCATAGGTCTATAATGTAGCCTTTATATAACCCAGATATGTTCCCTCCATCTTTACTCTCTCCAGTGCTTTTGTCTGGAGAAGAGTTTGCACCTTTTCAAAGGCCCTCTCTGCACCCATTATAATGGGGACCAATATCATGTGCTCTTGGTCCCTGAGTCCATCCATATGACACTTTATGGGCATGAACCATCCCCACACTCTGGACATATTTAAGATGAATATCATAGATGTGTTCAAAAATTCAGTTTGCAAGCACATCAGTGAGAATTTTTATAAGTACATTCATCAGAGAAATTGGAAAATAATTTTCTTTTTTATTGTGTCTATATCTGGTTTTTGTGTCAGTGTGATACTGGCTTTTACAAAAATACTGACTTTTACAAAAAATATTGGCTTTTGCTTTAATGAAAACATTTGAGAAGTATTCAGTTTTAGTTCTTCTTTAAGGGTCTAGTAGAGTTCTGGAGCAAATTTATCTGAACCTGGACTTTTAGTTGGGAGATATTTTTAAATTATTGTTTCATCTCATTATTCATTATAAATCTTATAAAATTATTAACTTATCTAGATTTAGTTTTGTCAGGCCATATGAATCTAGAGCTTCATCCATTGAGTTTAGATTTTTGAACTTTGCAGACTATATGTTTTCAATATAGGTTCCTATGATGTTATGAACTTTATTGATATTTGTTGTAATATCTCCCTTTGTGTGATGGTTAAGTTTTGTTGTCAACTTGAACTGTTAGAAATCCTCAGAAATCTTGAGTGTTGTGTATCAGATTTCCTGGAATTGAAGAAAGAAAGCTCAGGAGTTTCAGGAAGTCATGTTAGCTAGAAATAAAAAAAAAACCTGCCATCATTTTCTGGGGAGGGGCAGTACAGGAAAGAAATTTCAGACTCAGGAAGTCAAGTCTGGGAAAGGGTTGCAAGACCCTGCCCTAAGGCATTATAAAGGGAAAAGAAATATCTCTCTTCCTTCTCCCTGCCTGTTTGCTGGTGTGTGTGTGTGTGTGTGTGTGTGTGTGTGTGTGCTTAGTATTGTGATGGTTTCTCTCTCTCTCTCTCTCTCTCTCTCTCTCTCTCTCTCTCTCTCTCTGTTGGACTTCTGAAAGGGGGGCCTGCCTCTTTTGCAATGATGCAATGATGTAACTTCCCATGGATCTGTAACTTCAATAAATCCTTTTGTTCAAAAAACAGTGCCTGGCTTGGACGTTCTTCCCAGCAGCATGTGACTCACTACACACTTTTAATCGCTAATTTTATTAATTTGTGCCTTCTATTTCTTTTGGTTATTTTGGCTAAGGGTTTGTTGATCTCATTTATCTTTTCAAAGAACCAACTCTTCATTTCATTGTTTCTTTGTACTACTTTCCTTTTTATTAATTTCTGCCCTGTTCTTCATTATTTCTTCACTTCTACTATTTTTGGATTTAATTTGTTCTTTTTTCCTCCCAAGGCCTTAATGGTGCACCATTATTTACTTAAGTACTCTGATTTTTTAAATGTAGTCACTTTGACCTACATCCAGTTATCTTAGGACTTCTGTGTTTCCCAATACATGTTCTCTCTGCAAAAAAACTCAAGGCTTCTACCTTTGTTCCATCTGTAACAATAGGAGTTTGCCGAACATTTCACCAACCATTTCATTCCTTGAATGAACACAAGATACTCCATATCTATTCGTGGAAAAAATTCACTATTTTTTACTTAACATACCATTTTATCTTAGAATCCTCACATCTTCCCTCTACTGGGCTTCCTCTGTACCTGATACACACCTCTTTTTTGTTTGTTTATTTTTTGAGGTAGGGGTCTTGCTCTAGCTCATGCTGACCTGGAATTTACTATGTAATCTTGGGCTGGCCTTGAACTCATGGTGATCCCCCTACTTCTGCCTCCCCAGTGCTGGGATTAAAGGTGTGTGCTACCATGCCTGGCTAATATACACCTCTTTAAATCAACTCATTATATTGAGAACTCTTGTTTCCTCATCTCTCTTCATCAAAAATCCAAGTTTCTTATAGGTAGAAAATAAGTTTTAGTCAAATTTGTACTTTTATCACCTAACAATGCATGTTGCTTAAAATGTAAGTATATATCAATTGGTGCCCTCCTGCACTTTAGAGAAGATAAGAAATAAGTCAAATAAAAGTCAGATATCCACACTATCTATAAAAATAAAGAAGTTCAAACCCTTACATTTCATCAAAATTAACTACTTTGGAATGAGAAATGAAATATTAGACCAAAGAGTTTGGCCTATAGTTTTCCAAACTCTCCTCTTTTAAGACACTGGAGACAAACTGTTCCTTCACTTTTGATCAAGTTCAAACTGCTAAGCTGTTAGGTAAGGAAACTGAGGTCTGTAGTTATGACAGAGTCTAGACAAAGTTCTGGGGTTTATTATGAGGTGAGTCAGGGATAGGTATTAATTACCCTGGTACTTCTTGCTGCTGAAATATATGACTTCTGGAGATGGAACACTACAAAAATAACAATGACTTAGTTGGGAGGTAAGCAAGATAGTCACATGCTTTCTTTGTCTGCCTAACTTTGGAATGGCCTATGTTCTGTTTCTTATAAAGTCTCTAAGAGACAACAGTTACATTCATGAGAAGAGAAACACTCTGCTTGAATGACACACAGAAGAGGTATTTTTACACAAAAGCAGGCAACTGAGCCACTTCTAGCCTCTTAAAGATCAAAAGGCCCTTGGAGGAATGTTCTTCCTTACCCCCAGCTCCTTATCCTCTTCCACAGCTGACTGACATCCTTATAAAGTTTGGACAATTGAAGGACAAAGAATTCAAACCAACTGGAGTTTGTAAAATTGCATAAAAGTAAGACTTAGGCAATGGCAATGCCCCCTGGGACCCTGCTGACTGTAGACCAGTTGGGCAGCCAGGAGGCAGAAAGGACACAAACATACCACTGCCTCATTGCAGACAAGCCAGACTTAGCTGAATACAGTTACTGCAAATCTAAGGCATCTTAGTTTTTCAAGATTTTATGCCCACTGATCACAACTGCCCAGGCTTCTGTTGCTAGACATCTGATTCCCTCCATCTTCATTTGAAGACAGGAACCAGGGCCTCAAAGAAAGTCTGCAAGGTAGCCTTATAATTTAGCAGCTCTCTCAAGCCTGGAAGAGACTGTGAAGATGTTGGTGCTCTCCTTACTGCCAAACAAAGCAGAAATGGTCCCACGTAGCTCAGGCTGAGCTTAGACTTGCCATGTAACTGAGGGTGACCTTCAGTTTCTAATCCCCTGTATTCACCTCTTGAATTCTGGGATCACAGGCATGTGTCATTATACTTCATTTATGTGGCACTAGGAATTGAACTCAAGGTTGCATGCATTCTAGATAAGCACTCTACCTTCGCTGCTCTGGATATTCTTCTTAATTCCACTTTGTAGACAATGAAACACAATGATGGAGTTGAAGCCACACAGTACCACTGAAATGTCATGACTCTGAATGGAGAATGGCCTATAGTTTGGGATACAGACACCCCGCCCCCATTCCAAGAAGCTAAGCAGCCCTCCTGGTCTCTGTCAAGCAGCCCCCATTTGTTCACTCCAGGTTTCAAACCCCAAAATTATTCTCTTTTTCAATTTGTTCTGTATTGAAAATGTTGGAAAGGATCAGCTTAAACAACTTAAATGCTGCTTCATTCTGAATTCAAATATGTGGAGAGCAGAACATGGTCTCAAAATAAACATCCACAATGGTGTCTTTTTCTAACAAAACAACCACAAACATGGATGTGGAGAATACAATCTGTGTATGGAAGGAAAATATGAGTGAAACATTAATCAAAGCCATCACAGAAAATAGGAAAAAAATCAGAACAATGAGATGTCATACAACAGTGCTTGGGGAATATAATCTTAGTATTCAAAAAGGTCCTAAGGAGGATGTTACTTTCAACATTTAGAGACGCATAGGCAGGGCGGAACATATTTCAAGTGGGGTGGATTGACTGTTGACCTTCTATAAGCCTTGACCACGGAGTTTGAGAAATTCCTAAAATGGGCCGCTCAGGACCACTTAGAGCCCCCATCCACACTGCTGGGCTCAGACATCCCTCTTCTTAGTAGTAGCAATTTGGGATGAAATATATAGCCCAAGGTACTCATAGACATGAAACTTCTTTAAGCTTTCAGTTTTATTTAATAGAAACAAGATCTCATTACACACAATAGATTTCACTTGGATGTTTGGCTTTTGAGGTGTTGAGGTATATTTAGCCATCACTTCTCAGAAGATTCCCAAAATAGCTTTTCAAGATGTACATCCTATTTTAAGGAGATTTTTCTTCTCATTATATCTCATAGGCTCCTCAGATGATATTTGTTTATATGTATATATATATATAATTTCTTATTATACATATATATATATATATATATATATATATATATATATATATATATATAAAATTTCTTATTATACCTTCCCCAAACAGATAATTCTATAGTAGTTAGAATGGCCACCTCCAACATTTAATCAAATGCACCCACAATGGATGAGCCAAGTGAGAAGTAGTAATGTAGAGTTCAGCTGATTAAGCCACTGTAGAACCTGAATTGCTGAAATCTTCAAATTTCAGAGGGATGTGTCTTCAATTTTGATAACATTTTAGAGGAAAAAATGTAATTAATTTTGATGAAATGACTAATTTTTAGACAGGAAACAGCATTAGTAACAGCATTCACTGAATTTCATATTCTTTTTTGTGAACTGTGAAGAAAATAAATAGTAGCTAGAAGATCAATGGGATTCCAGGTCCAGCTGCAGCTGGTATGACAATATTCCAGTATTTTGTGCTAACACATCCCTTGGTAATAGAATGTAGTAGACATGAAATTGAAATATGGCTTTCAAACTATGAAAAAAAAGAAAAGTAACGTCAAAAATGAATTGAACCTGAAACAATCTGACAATGCATATGTCAAATTTACACTTCTGAGATTGTCGCCATTTCACAAATATTTTAAAGAAACGTATTTTTTAGTTAAACCAGTGAGTGCTTTCATTTTTTTCAAGATTACTCTAGCTGCTAGTGAGAGGCAGCAGGAGGTATAGTCACCGTGCCATCCTGCCCTCAAACATACATACACAAATAAGTAAATAAAATTTTAAAAATGAGTATTTACACACTAAATCAGAATTGACTTACAAAGGAATATACATGTAACAGATGGATTGAAATCATTAACAAAATGTTGGGACGCATGCCTTTGATCCCAGCACTCAAGAGGCAGAGGTAGAAGGATCTCTGTGAGTTCCAGGCCACACTGAAACTACATTGTGAACTCCAGGTAAGCTTGGGCTGGAGCAAGAAATTATCTCAAAAAAAAATAATGAAATACATCTGGAACCAGAATCTTAGGACCCCAAAGAGAAATGTACTATGAGTGATTTACATAGAGCTATTAACAACAGGATCTAGCCAACTCAGAAATGTGTATCTAAGTTAACCTATACTGATCTCACTCTCTGATAGAGATTCTGCTTGTATCTTTCAGAATGCAGAGAGAGACAGAGAGAGAGCTGTGGATCCTCGAACCCTTCCAACACACCACAGGCCAATAGCTGACACCTGGGCAAGAGATGAGCCGCACCAGATCTACCATGAAGGATCCATATAGAATCCCACAGAGAATGGTGGGATAAGCAAGAGACCCACAACCACAGCTAGTCAGTCAACACAGGATAAACCAGACAGACAGACACCAACATTTCAACACAACCTAAAGCAGAAGTACAGAGACACCTAAGACCTCAACAATAATACTCACCCACCATGACTCAGGGAACTGAGCGGAAGAGAGGACAGAAAGAGACATGGTGGGGGAAAATGGCCAGAGACATTGCCCCCCCTCAGTAACAACATGCAAAGGGGGATGGAACCAGGTTGACTCCTAGGCTATCCATAACCCCCTACCCCATGGACTGATCCAGACTGCCCATTGAGGAGGATATCTAGCTGATTGGGGATAGGGAAGAGGGAAATTGGGGAAATGGGGATACTGACTGGTTATTGGCCCATTCAATGTATCTAAATATGGACAATAAAGGAAAAATAAGAAAGAAAGAAAGAAAGAAAGAAAGAAAGAAAGAAAGAAAGAAAGAAAGAAAGAAAGAAAGAAAGAAAGAAAGAAAGAAAGAAAGAAAGTTGGGTAGATTTTTATGCCTTAGTAAGTTAAGGCATTTTGCTATCTATAAAATCTCATTTACTTATAGAAACAGTGTTTAGCTTTTAATGAAACTGTAAGCAAAAAAAATCCTCCTATTTCAAAAAATTAAAACAAAATCTTATATCATATGAATGTCCATAGTCATATTTCTCTAAGCAACATGCATACATGTTCCTCGGTAAGATGTTAACTGAATTTCTGTAACTAATATGCTCATTAAAAAAAAATCAAATACATTATAGAGCCAATGCAGAGTGATCAGAATAGTCTCATAGTCACATGTTTCCTCAGTCTTCACTTCAGATGCTCTTATTTCTAGCCCAGGTAAGCTGGCAGTTTGCTTGAACACTGGGATCTTATGTTATGTAACTACCGTATCAGCTAGATTGCAAACAAGAAGCCATCCACTTAAAGAATATTTCAAGTGAACAACTTGCAAACCCCAGGACTAAGAAAACCCTAAGAAAGCACAATTGTAAACATTTTCAACCATCAGAACAATGGGTGGAAATTCCATGGCATTATTCTGAAATGAGACCTCAAAGCAATATAGTTGAAACGTTTTTAGCAAAAATTTGCAAAGGGACCATTTTTTCCACAAATCGCTGTGTGTTAATCTTTTAATTAGGTTTTCCACGTGAACAAAGTACAATGGAAAATCATACCTCAGTTAATGTAGTGACAGTTGCTTCCACAGGTACAGTCTCACCAATGCTACCCATAGCAACTTTTCACTGAAATGAAGTACTTTACATGAAGTAAATACTTGTCCACACACTAACTAATAAGGAGGAAAAATTGCTGCTACAACAATGATCTGTTTCTTTGGTTCTTCAGTTCATGCTCACAAACTTCTCATGCTACACTTTGATTGGATGGTTTGCCTGCCTGCAGGGATGTGGGTCTATGACCCTGTCCACTGGAACAGACTGTATTTTTTGCTGCTTTATGCTTAAACATTGTACGATCAAATATGTAGTCACATGGGCAGCTAAGGTCATGAAAAGGATGCATGTAACTCCAGCTTTCCTCAAAGAAATCCTGCCCATAACAGTAGCTTAAATGTATGACACATTCTACAGGGAACCCTTTTTATAAAACTTTAGCCTATGTGGACGTATTCCACTAATATTTTCATAATTTTGTTTATCTTTTGAAGTTTTTAGTCCTTTCCATTATAGACTGGTTCTGTTAAAATGTATCAAAACAGGATTTGAGGAAATTGCTCATTGGTTAAAGGTGCTTTCCTGCAAAGCCTTTCAAACGAAATTCAATTCCCTACCACCCAGGTACAGCAGGAAGCAAAGTGGTGCATAGATCTATGACAATGGGATGCTGATGCAGAACACTCTGCCATTAGAGGGGCAGCTAGATTGGCTTTCCTTTGCAGCAGCAAAAGACCTTGTCTCAAAGGAGGTGGAGGAAGAGCACAGGCACTGGTAGGGACAGCTCTGACTGAGCAGATTCTTCTCCTTGCCCATTCAGTCACAAGAGATTGGAAATCAGGCCCCTTTTTTATTGTTTCACTTACCAGCCTGCCTTCCAGTACCTACCCAAAAAGGGACCATTAGTCTGGGCCATTCCTTCACTGGTGCACTGGTCACACTCCCCAGCAAAGTGGTAGTATATAAAATCAACACATGAAAATCAGTAGCCTTTGAACATGCTGAGAAAGAAATAAAGGAAGAAGTCTCACTTACAATAGCCACAAAAAAATAACTATCTTGGGAATAGCCATAACTAAAGAAATGAAAGACTTCAACAATGAAAACATTAAAGCACTGAAGAAATAGAGCAAGATATGAGAATAATGAAAGATGCCTCATGCTCAAGGATTAGATGGATCAATATGAAAATGGTCATCCTACCAAAAGCAATATACAGATTCAATTCAATTAAATTCCAGATAATTATTCACAAAATAGAAACAAAATAGTCTGAAAATTCATATGAAAGCAAAAAGACTTTGGATACCCAAAAATATCCTCACCAAAAAAGCATAATACTTCTTGTATTATCAAACGTGGTTCCAAGATATACGACAAAATATCAGTAATAACAAAATAGCACTGAACTGACACAAAATAGACACATAGATAAGTGGGATATAATGGAAGAGAAGATTTGTGTGTGATTTGAAGTAACTAAAGCCACCTAATATTTGGAGAAGAGGCCAAAATACACAAAGACAGCATTTTCAACAAATGGTGATGGAAAAAATGGACAATATATGGAAGAATGAGTCCCTATCCTCTTCTCTCATCCTGCACAAAATCAATTCTAAATGGATCAAGAACCCCAATAAAAGATCTGAAACTGTGAAATGACTAGAAAAAAAGATAATGAGAATACTGAAAGATACAAACTTTCAGTAGCAGATACCAGTATCCCAGGTAATAAGACAAACACTCAACCATTCTGATCTCATGAAACTAAAAAGCTATTGCACCACTAAGGAAACAATCAACAGAATTAATAGGCAACCTATAAAATGAGAAAAAAAATCCTTGTCAGTTAAATATCTGAGTTTCAATATCTAGTATATACAAATAACTCAAAAGAACTAAGCAATAGTAATAATAAATCTACTCAAAAAATGGGACAGGGAAAGTTCTTAAAGGAAATACAAGCAGCCAATTAACATCTAAAAGATGTTCAGCACCTTTACCCATAAGGAAAATGGAAATTAAAATAACTTTGAAATTCCATTTCACTTTGGTCAGAATGGCTGTCATAAAAAAATTAAATGTCAATAAATACTGGTGAGGATGTGTGGAAAAAAGAACCTTGTCTAGTTTGATGGGTGTGTATGCTTATACAGTGACAATGGAAATCAGTATGGAGGTTCTTCAAAAATCTATAAATAGATTTACCATTTGCTCTATAATAGATCTACCAGCTGTATCACAAGTGGACATATAACCTAAAGACTTTATGCTTTACTATGGTGATACTTGCTCAGCAATATTTGTTGCTGCTCCATTTGCAATAGCTAGGAAATAGAACTAGCCCAGATGTCCATCAACTGATGGATGGATAATAAATATACAATACATAAACACAATGAAATTCTACATAGTGGTGAGGAATAGTGAAATTATGAAATCTGCACGAAAATAGATGAACCTGGAAAACAAGTTATACTAAGTGGGGTTTCCCAGGCTCGGAAAGACAAATTCTACAAGTTCTTTCTCAGATGCACTTCCTAATATGGAATCATTAGATTTGTTTATAAATTGTAGTAAGTAAGCATCAGCATTACTAAAGAGGAAGCTAGGAGGCAGAAGAATGATAATCCAAGAAAGCTGAGTGCCTGGCAGGAGACAAGTCATCTTGATACATCTTCCATGACCTAGAGAAATGTTAGAGAAGAAGCCACAGTTTAAAATTTGAGTACTGCTCTCACTGCTTGCCAGAGATACTCCTTCAGAAAAATGACAGTAGACACTGAGGAGACTCAACACTGAGATTCTGCTGAGAGCTCCAGACTAAAAGAAACTTACAACATGCCTGTTAAAGCTCATAAAGCACTGCAGGAGAGGGGATGGAAAGAATGTAAGAGGTACAGTGTAGGAAAGTGTACTCTAAGGCATGGCCTAGCCACCCCCCTCACAAAAATGTCTGGTGCATTCATGCCCCCTCTTTAATAACCAGTAATCCCACCTAGGAGGACACTCAGTAAAATGTGGCTGGGTAAAGAGGTCCTAAGGATAACCCAATGGGAATATAATACCCAATTTGTAATATATTCATATATTAAAGTTCTCAATTTAAAAATCACTAGAAAAAATAGCTTTATGGAATGAGGGTGGAAAGATTTTAAGAGCCAAAGAGTGTGTAGGAATATCCTAAGGCACAGTACCCTACATAGGAGGTCCTCATGACCCCCACAGTGATTACAGCAATCAACAATCTTACCAAGGAGGGCCCTCAGGGAAAGAGAAGCAAGGGTGTAGTGGGGGTGGAAGGGTATCTAGAGTTTAACATTTTATAAAATAAAACAAATAAATTTAAATAAAATAAATAATAAAAATAAATTTAAAATAAAAATAAATTTAAACAATAATAGTTAACAAAAAGATTAAACTTCTTACTTAAGTCCCCCGATGTCAGATCCTTGCTGAAGGGGGCATGTCACTAGGGTGGAATTTTAGTTGAACCCTACTGGGTATCTCTGCTGTGGATGCTGGAGTGAGGCAGCTTCTTCTGCCATGATGGAACTTCCATTGGATTATGTAAGGCTGACATAAACCTTTACTCTCCCTGTCCCCCACGCCCCCCAAAAAAATAGCAGACACCTTGAGATTGTCCTATGACTTCCACATGCAGGCTATGATATGAATGTATCCAGCTACATACACAGCAAATAAAAAAATAATACACCAGAACAGATTATTGCTACCATGTGATCTCCAGGATCAAACATTCCAAACCCATGAGTTTATGGAGGGCATATGATTCAAACCAGCACAGTAATCTACACTCTCTGACGGATCTGGCTTTCTTAAATAACCTTGGGGATGAAAATTGGGCCTCAAGTTGGGATAATTTTCACTGGTTAAGTGTGTATAGAGGACCTCACTTGGCTGGTGTTTTGGGGAGAAGAGCAAAGACTCAGAGTGGGCCAGCTGATGGGGAGAAAAGCCCCAGAAAAATTCTTAGAAGGAGAAGGATCAGAAGCAAAACAGAGAGGGCTGTCCCTGATGCCCCTCTTGGTGAATCAGGTTTAGGTTCAGATTGAAATTGCCGGTTCATCTTGATGCCTCTGTTCTTTTGGGCTGTATCCCTATCCAACCACCTACAAATGAAGATTACCTGATTTCTGACCTTTACCACTAGTATTTTATAGCCCTCTTCTTTCACATGTCAGCCCCACATTCAAGAGGCTGGATAGTTTGCTCTCACAGCAGCTGGGGATGGCTGTGAGAAGAGACTCTCTCTTTCCTGCTACCTCCCCTCCTTTCTCAGGTTAATTCCCAGGTAACTGTCCAACGAAGGAGTCAGACCTGATCTTCCTCAACAGTTTATATTTCTCTTGGTCAGTTGATTTGGCTTTGGAACTGTACTGCTTTCCATGCTGAGACTCAAAGATGGAAGCTAGGACCAAGACACTCTCACTGGTGGATGGAGTACTCCAGGGCTAGTCTATCCACAAGGCTGGGGACAAGAATGGAAGACAGGAAACAAAATCCCAGGTGTTTTCCTGTGTGATGGAACTCAGAAAAAGCCCAGGAAAAGCCTTTCAGGCAGGATTCATTCATGTCTGAATGACACCAAAGTGTTTCTCCTCAAATGGGGTATCAGGAACAAGAGCGATGGAACAAGCCATTGCAAAGGTTCTCAATTGCTTGCATGCATGCCTATTGTGAAAGCAGGCCGTTGCTTCATAGTGTTGTCAGTGTGGGGACATCCGCTTGGGTTTATGAGTAGAGCTCCAACAGACTTGCTTTCAAACCAAACCCAAGGAACAACATTTTTTCATTTCTATTTTGATGAATGAGTAATTCAGAAGCAATGAGCCCATCTCTTCCATAAATTGGTGAAAGACTCATATAAATAGTAAACATTTTTTTTTAGCTCTGGCCAGTATATTATAAGCAGCCAACCAGATTCTACTCTTGGAAAAACCCATGAGTCCAACTCAAGTCAATGAAAATTACATAAGAATTTCTGGGGGTAGAATTTGGCTGGAAGGAGGCTATACATGACAGTCTGAGAGCATGGTTTAGGAACAGAACTCAGATCAACAGGGTGGATTCATATGCCTCTAAAGACAATGCCTTTCTTCTTAGTGGTGTATCAACCAGCAGGCTTCATTCAGGTATTAACCAAAACCAACTTTTGAGTCAGTGACTCCTAGAACTGGCCAAGTGTCTGGAATCATAGTGTAAAAGACAAAGTCCTCTCTACTTCTGAAGTGTGCTTTCGTGTAGACATGTTGAAGCTGACCACAAATAAAAGTGAAAACAGACTCAGAATAGCAAACAATGGCAAACAAATGGATGCTGGAGTTCAGATGAAACAAGACTGGTTTCCTCTGTCTCACATTCTGCTCCTCAACCCAACTGGGTTTTTTTTAAAGCATTTCTCGCATTATTAATGGAATTAAGTTGTTCCACATGGGTGCAGAATTCCTCCTGTAGTGCCAACATTTGCTTTCTGCACTCAAGCTGGGAGAAACATGACAACATCACTCTCTTTTATGACTGTTTAGAACCTGATGTTTACTCATGGGAAGCTAGACATCATTCAGAATGTATACATGCAAAAACAATTTTTAAAGAATATATAAATGGAAAGAACTTTGATCTTGACTACCTTCATGTTCCTAATAGACATTTTCACTAAGGATACTGATTCTTTGAACCATGCAAAACACAACATCAGGCACTGGAAAACTGCCTTGTTTTGATATCCAAGAAAGCTAGGACAGTCATAGTCTTGAGAAAAATGAGGGTGAATAATCCCACAATTGCAAATAGTGCATTACATACAAAAGTGGAAGAAAGGAGACACTAACACTCATTGATTCCATCCCTTAGAGTTCATATTGTCTAAGAAATATGGATTAAACATCTATTATGTACCAGGAACTTTTCTTGGTGATAGATAAATAGCAATTAATTAAAAGGTACTAAGTATATACCCTCACTGTACTTCCATTCTTCTTGTCGAGGAGAAAGTAAATGATTGTAACAATACTGCTCCATTAGATATTAGATTAAGATTTTTGTCAGCATTTCTTCCTTAGCTCCTGCTCAGTACTTTATATATACACATGATATGTAACGCTGCTCAGATCTGTGCGTGGAGACAGGAAGAGGTCCATACACTTTGCCATCTGGTATAGTCAAGTCATAGGTTATTGAGATCCACACTTTGTGATGAAGATTAAAAGGCTCTTGTTTCAAAACCTCATGTTCCACTTGGTGACCATACGCAGAGGTCTGCTTTTCATCTGTAAAGTGAGGTAAATTTTTTAAGATGATGAGGTATAAAAGTAACTCAAGGCAGAGCATGATGGCGAACGAGTAGCAGCCTCACCAGGACTCTCTCCATAAAGGTTTAATTTTCCAGCTTGGATCCAAACCCTGGACCCCAGCCAGCCCTGAACCCAAGCCCACCCTCCCCCAGATCCTGCACCAGCCAAAACAGGGTTCCCCAGTGGCTTTCTGCTCCACAGAGGAATGGAGACCCACCCCTCCTACACCCCAAGATCCTGCCATTGCCCATTGTTCCTCCTAGCCACTTCCCAAGCCCTTCCTGGCTAAGCACCTCTCCCTCCTGGGGCCCCTTCCTTCCAGTGCCCAATCCTTGGGCACACTTCTCTCTGTGCCCCCCTCCACACACACACACACAGGCAGACATGCTTCTAGGGCAAACTGACCTAGCTCGGTTCCAGAAACACATTAGGGATCACAGCTGCGGGTGGGGCCAGGCCTCTGGCAGATACCTGGAAACCACTGCCATTGCTGGGAGGGCAGAGGCCAGTTCAGGCAAGCACCATGCACCACTGCCAGGAGGGCACCAGGGACCATGTGCCACTGAAGGGAGGACACAGGTTGGTCCAGGAATTTGAGAACACGGATTACATGAGCAGTAGGAAGTTCTCACCAGGCTCTTGAGTCTAGGCAGCTGGGGCTGGGTTGGCATGTGGAATCAGAAAAGTTCCACCAAGTACTGGCCCAGGAGAGTCTAGAGCCTTGAGTCTCTACCCCCTAGTGGGGGAGATAGCATTCCAGATCTGCTTGCTGCAGACAGGTGGGAAAACACTGGGCTCTATAGCTTGGGGTACAGGGGCTGTTTCTACTGCAGCATACCAATTGGGGACAGGGGCTTATGTGGTGGCTCTAAGACGAAATAGTCACATACAGATGGATCCAGACAGGTAAAGATCTGAGCCTGGCTGAGGGCAGAACACCCTAACAGAAAAGACCTCTGTTTAAGATTAAACCTGGTGATCTTTCCACTGGAAGCAAAACGGGCTGAACAGCACTCCCCAGGGTACCTGACTCCCACTACCCTACCTGGACATGGGCAGAAACCAATGGGAAAAAAAAAACACAGAAATCAAAGAGAGAACTCCCTAACTCAGGGACCCTAGTCCCATTATGGAACAGGAAAGTGGCAAGGAAGTGGAGACAACAATTATACAATCCCAAAGAGAGAATACCAGGTTATCAGGCATGTGGAAGTAAAAAGCAAGCGGGTGTGACAAAATAGACTTTACACCAAAATCAATTAAAAAGGATAATAATGGTCACTTCTTACACATCAAAGGAATGATCCAACAGGAAGATATCACCATCATTAACATATACGCACCAAATTTGGGTGCAACACAGTTCATAAAGGAAACCCTACTCAAAAATAAAGCAGAAATAGACTCCAATTCCATCATAGTAGGAGACTTCAATACACGTCTATTATCACTAGACAGATCAAGCAAACAGAAGATCAGCAGGGACATAACGGAGCTCAATAACACCATTGACCAGCTGGGGATAACAGATATTTACACAATGTTCCATCTCAAAGACACAGAATATACATTTTTCTCAGCAGTGCATGGGACTTTTTCTAAAATTGATCATATCCTAGGGCATAAATCATCCCTAAACAAATTCAGGAAGATTGACAAAGTTCCTTGCATCATATCAGACCATAATGCATTAAAGGTAGAAATTAACAATGGAACAGGATCCAGAAAATGCACAAAGTACTGGTGCCTATATAATTCACTCCTAAAAAATGATTGGGACATCCAAGAAATAAAACAGGAAATTCAAAATTTCCTAGTACTAAATGATGATGACAACACATCTTATCAGAAGTTGGGGGACACAATGAAGGAAGTCCTAAGGGGGAAGTTCATTGTGCTAAATGCCTTCATATCAAAGACAGACAGGTCTCAAATTAATCATCTAACCACCCACCTAAGATCATTGGAACAGACAGAAAAAGCTAACCCAAGGAGCTCAAGACAAAAGAAATAATTAAAATCAGAGCTGAGATTAATGAATTGGAAATCAAGGAAACAATAAAAAATAGATAAATCAAAGAGTTGGTTCTTTGAAAAAGTTAAGAAGATTGACAAAACCCTGGCCAATCTAATCAAATGAAGAGCTGAGAAAGCCCAAGTCAACAAAATCAGAAAAGACAATGGGGAGATCACAACAGATCCCAAAGACATTGGAAGTATCATCAGGTCATACTTCCAAAACCTCTACTCCACAAAATTAGAGAACCTGGAAGAAATGGATAAGTTTTTGGACACCTACCAACTACCAAAGCTTAAGCCAGAGCAGATAAAATCACTAAATAAACCTATCACATCCACAGAGATTGAAGATGTAATTAAAAACATTACCAAAAGGAAAACCCAAGGACCAGATGGTTTCTCAGCTGAATTCTACCAAGCCTTCATCACAGAGCTGAAACCACTCTTTCTGAAGCTTGTTAGAAGCAGAGAAAAAGAGGGAAGGCTTCTATGAAGCTACCATTGCTGTAATCCCCAAACCAGGCAAGGATGCAACAAAAAAAGAGAACTACAGACCCATGTCTCTGATGAACTTAGATGCAAAAATCCTTACAAAGTCCTATCAAACCAGATACAACACTACATCAAAAGTATTATCCACCCTGACCAAGTTGGCTTTATCCCAGAGATGCAGGGGTGGTTCAACATACACAAGTCGATAAAGGTAATCCACCACATTAATCGGCTCAACCACAAAAACCACATGGTTATCACAATAGATGCGGAGAAGGCCTTTGACAAAATTCAACACCACTTCATGTTCAAAGCTCTGGAAAAAATAGGCGTACACGGCCTAAACCTCAACTTAATAGAGACAATTTACAAAACTCCTAAAGCACAAATTGTTCTCAATGGGGAAGGACTCAAGGAGTTCCCCCTCAACTCAGGAACAAGACAAGGGTGTCCACTCTCACTACTGCTCTTTAACATAGTGCTTGAAGCTCTAGCCCAAGTGATAAGAGAGGAGAAGGGCATAAAAGGGATACAAATCGGAAAGGAAGAAATTAAACTATCCCTCTTTGCAGATGACATGATCCCTTATATATCAGACCCAAAGAATAGTATCAGTAACATCTTGAAAGTGATTAATGCCTTCAGCAAATGTGGCAGGACACAAAATTAACACACAAAAATCAGTAGATTTTAGACAAGCAGACAGAAAAAGACATTAAGAGACTGTCCCATTTTCTATGCCCTCAAAGAAAATCAAATACCTTGGAATACCACTAACCAAGATTGTGAAGGTATTATAGAAGGAAAATATCAAAACACTCAAGAAGGAAATAAAGGAGGACATGGGAAGATGGAGAGATATCCTATGCTCATGGTTAGGGAGAATCAATATAGTAAAAATGGCAATCTTGCCAAAAAGTGATTTACAGATTCAATGCCATGCAATAAAAATCCCAACTTCTTTCATTTGGAAGGGCAAAAGACCTCAGATAGCCATAACTATTCTAAGTAAAAAATCCTACTCAGGAGGTATCACCATGTCTGACTTCAAAACATATTATAAAGCCATAGTAACTAAAAGAGTATGGTACTGGCATAAAAACAGAAAGACAGATCAATGGAACAGAATTGAAGACCCAGCTTTAAATGGAAGTAACTTCAGTTATTTGGTCTTTGACAAGGGGGGGGGCAACAATGTATGCTGGGCCAAAGATAGCATCTACAACAAATGGTGCTGGACAAATTGGATAAATACGTGTGAAAAAATGAAAATAGACCCACTCCTTTCACCATGCACAAAAATCAACTCCAAATGGATCAGAGACCTCAATATAAATATAATCATAGTTAATGCACAGGCTTTGGCATGAGATGATCTCCGCTTGAATGCTGGATCTGCTACATACTCATTTAATTTTGGGTTTAGCTGAACTCTCCAAGATTGAGCTGTCCAGCAGTGAAATAAGAACTTGACCCAGGGAGCCCAGGTGTGAGTGAAATGGGACGTCTATGAAGGACCAAGTCTAAGATCTGACATTTTTGTAAGTCATCCACAGCTAGATGCTGGGTTTCACTTATTATTATTATTGCTAGTGCTATGATGTTTATTTCCTAGCTTCAGGAAAGGTGAAGATGCCATTAGATCATATCAGAAACAGAAAGGAAACAAAGAAAAGTTTCATTTTAAATAATGTTACAGTTAAAAATAAAACTGTACTCTTATTCAGTCTTGCCATTATCAATTGCCTAACATAGGTAAATGTTTTTCAAAAAAATGTAGAATTGATTCTTCATTTCCTATAACCAGGTAACCAAAAGTATTGTATTGAAATGGATAGCCACAAGTAATCGAAGTAATCTTTAAACTGAATTAAAATTTTCATGCAACTATTAATAACAAATAACCCAAAAAGCAAATAAAATCTGGTTGATAATATATCTACTGGTCCAAAAAAAAAAAAAAAAAAGCTGAACTGAATAAAAGGAATAAGCAGGGATATCTCAAATTCCCTCTTTTAGTTCTAAATAATCAAGAATTTAACTCTTCTGTATTGGTATTTCCCCCATCTATAAGGAAAAAGCAGTACTCCAGGGAGAGAAAGGATGCTCAGCCGTTTCCAGGTACAGGAATAGAGCCTGTGAAAATAGCACTTGACTTGCATTGGGTGAACCTCACCTTTCTCATGACTTAGGAAGGTTCCCCTGCTGTCCACTGCTTGCAAGTGCCAGGACTGCTGAGGAAGTGCTCCTGGGCCTGAAGGTGCACGGTGGGAACTATGAAGATTTCATAGTCCTAATAGAAAGTTCTGTCCTCAGAGAAGGCCAAAGAGCATCTGAAGAGACAGTAAATATCGACCTAGTAATAGAAAGACTGTGAGAGCTGTAAAATGTAACTCTGGTGACTAAGTCGAAAGGTCAGAAAGATCATTTGAAAGGGACTGTGTGAATCTCTGTGTGTGTGTGTGTGTGTGTGTGTGTGTGTGTGTGTGTGTGTGTGTGTGTGTTCGTCTGTGCAGCACATATGTGTAGCTACCACGAGGAAATTTCCCTTTAGGAACAGAGAAAAAAAATAAAAATTCATTCATGCATTCTCTACACCTCTTCCTTTTGCAGCATATCTTTAAGTCTAGACTAGTTTTAAGTTTGGACTAGTTTGAAATGATGAGGTGATAGGGCTCCCAAAATGTTCCCAGTGAGACTATTTCATAGTCTACAAAATTTCACTATTTCCTCTTATTTAGCTTAATTTTACTCTGTTTCCATTCGCTGTTTTTATTTAAGAAAAACATATTTGCTTTAAATTCATATCACAGGGAACAGTTTGTTTTCTGTTTGGTTTTAGTAATTGGTTTTTGCTGTGTCCATGCCTAACATTTGGTAGAAGGGGTATACATATATCCTAATGTACATTTATATTATATATAAATATGTAATATATATATTAATGTACATAATATATATACATATACATATACCATGAAGTTGCATTCTTTTCATAAGAGCTGCATTGGTTAATCTTCAGGTCAAATTTTCATCTCCTCATCTTACATAATACTTGGTGTACTTTATATCTATACATCTAGGCCTAGATGGTTCTGAACACATCTGATAAATTTTATATTTACTAAATAACTTTAGGGCTATTGATTCATTTCCACTCATTCCTGTGTTGAAGGTATAGGTGAGAGTTCAAATAGCTCACATCTAAGAGGCATGCAAGCTCTAACTCCTGGGAGGAGGAGTGTCTGCCTGTGAATAAGTATGTTTTCAGTTCATGGCAAGGCACTCAACCCTGTTCATTGGTAGCAGGTTTTTCACTGGCTTAGTGAAACTTTCCCATGAAGATGAATTAGAATGTCAATTTTTATACCATATCACATCCACAATGTTTAGAACAAAAAAAAAAATAATTTTTCTCTATCATCTCACAAGCCTAAGGCACAAGTTGCCCTAAATCATTTAGGGATGTTTATATCAATGTAGATTCTAAACCCACCAATGCTTGCTGACCATTCTTGAGGGAAAGAAGACAAGTGGATGTGTGGAGCAAAGGTGTGGGAGCATGCACAGGTAAAGCAGAAGCATCAAAGGTTTCTCTACTCTTGACTCTCTCCAGAAGAGTCTTCTCAAACTTGATGTCTCTTCCCTTCCTGGTATGAGTCTTCCTTCCTACCCAAGTGTGTTCAGGAACAAGTCATTGTCCCATGTGATGAACCTGATATGGTTTGCTTTAAACATATCACCTGCCATTATCTGGAGTCTGTTTCACAAGAATATCAGGAAGTGGTGCAGAGCACAAATCCAGTTTCAAACTTCTGGCTTTGTTATAACTGAGATGTTTACATATCTTAAGCTCAGGGTCCTTACTTCTGAAATAGGTCAAAGTGACAGCTACCTCATAGGACTAGGGTAAGAATTACATGATTAAGTTAACATGTGTAATGTACTTAACGTGATGTCTGAAATATTACTAAGTTTAGGAAGCTATAGCATTGAATTCTGAAGAGAGCATATGTTCTCTATATGACTGGATATATTTCTGGGATGAAAACCACATAACAGAGCAACATGAATCCACAGTTAGCCATGGCAAAAAAAATAAAATGAAAGGAAACTTAATGTTGTGGCTTTTATGTAAAATATCCTCCATTTGTTCGTGTGTCTGAACACTTGATACCCAACAGACTGGTGCTGTTTGGGAAAGTTGTGGAGCCTGTGGTACATAGAGCATTGCTGGAGGAAATGAATGGGCTGCTGGAGGTGGGCCTTGGGTTTGTCAGTCACATTTCCTACATCCATTTGTGCTCTGCTTCCTGCCTGAAGATGTAACCATTGGCTCCCAACTCCTGCCATGCCTTCCTCAACATAATAGACTCTACCCTCTGGAACTGTAAGCAGAGAGAAAAATCTTTCCTTCTGTCAGATATTTGTAGACAGAAACAAGAAAGTATTATACTGGGTTTATGTGCTACACAGAATCAACAACAAATCTCATAAAAAGCCATTGGAAAAATAAATCCCCAGTGCTCTAGACCACTCTCAGACAAGGCCACACCTGCAGACAAGCAGGGACCATCAGCAAACTGCAGAGCTGCAAATAGCCATCATATATGAAGAGAAAGGAGGAAACCCTACTGTTTTGGCTGGGAAGACAAGAATGGATATTTGGGCATTCATGACAATAATTTTTGAATGTTAGAAATGAAAAAAAAAAGTTTTCTTAAAGCACAGTGTCATTTTCAGGACCATAAGGGCTATAGCCGCAATAACCCTTGTGCTAAGAATGAAGCTTCTTCTCACTTCCATGGCTAATTCCTGGCTCCCTCTGCTCAGTCACAAAGAGTGCCCGTGAAGTCAATGTACTGTGACTCTCAAGTGCACTCGCTGGCCCCACTGCCATACCACACAGACTATGCACATAAACTTGAAGGCCATGTGGTCCCCCAGCCTTGCCATGCAGATACCACCCATGAGGTCAGAGGGTATAAAACTCCTTAACCCATTCCTCAGACATAGAGGCCATGAGCCCCTCTGCCTCCCCCTTTTCACTGAATCCAACCACAAGTTCAGAGGAAGTGTGATCCCTGCGTCCACTCCCTGATCCCCACCCACCATACCACGATACCATGTGGACTCCACAATTAATGTCAGATGCTGTGCAAACTTCATGCCCACTCCTTGGTCCCCAATGCCACAGCCGGAGGAATCCATATGTGAATCAGAGGGCATTTGACCTCCATTCCCACTACCAACCACAACCAGTTGAACTGAACTGCATAGATTACACCCACGAGGTCATAAGCTTTGAATCCCCTACTCTTGCCCCTGGAATTCCCCTATCAAATGCATGGAATGATGTTAGAGGCTGTGTGATCCCTGGATCTGTCCCTAGAATACCTTCCCATCTCACTGTGCATACCCTGACTCCTGAAGTCAAAGAATGCATCACCTTTTGACTCCTACAGCCCATGTTCACACCCCATCTCACAGTTCATTATGTCAGAGGCTATAACATCCACAAAGCAGTGCCAAATGTCTCCATGACTAACTTCATGCAAGTCTAAGTTAAGCCAATATTAAATAGCACGCTACTGAATAATGATTGAGTTGTGAAAAAGTCAAGAAGGAAAATAAATTCCCTAGCGTATTGAATGAACATGAAAATATATAAAACTGTGAGATAAAATGAAGACATCCCTAGAAGAGAAGTTTGTTGCTCTAAATGCCCACATTACAAAATTAAGACCTTGGAAAACATGATCAAACCAAATTCAAAATTAATAGTTGGAAAGAAATCATTATGATCTTGGCAGAAATCAGTAAAACAGAGACACAGAAAGATCCAAAGCAATGAAGAGTTGGTTCTTTGAAAAGATAATTATGATTGACAAATTCTTATCCAATTTGACCCAAATGAAAGAGAGAATACCCAAAATAATAAAATTACAGATGAAAAGAGAGACATTATAACAGATACAAATGAAAAACAGAAAACCATTAAAAACCTACTTTTAAAAGCCTATTGCACTGGACATTTTTTTCTCATTGCTTTGATGAAATACTTGACAAGAAGCAACTGAAGGAAGGGTTTATTTCAGCTTAGAATTTGAAGTTACATTCCATCCTGGCGAGGAAGGTGTGGTAGCAGGTGCCTGAGGCTGAGCTTGTCACATTCAGCACAGTGAGGAAGCAGAGAGCCAGGAATCCTAGTGCTCAGGTATCTCACTCCTTTTCATCCACTCTAAGAACACCCTCATTTAAGACAGGTCTTTCTAGCTTAATAAACCTAACCAAGATAATTCTGACATTCATTCCAGAGGCTAGCCTCTTCTTGCCAGTCCCTTGCGAGCATGCACATAGGCTTGTTTTCTAGGTGTCACTGTCCTTTCAAGTTGGCAATAAATATAAACAATCACAACTATATTCCACAAAATTGGAAAGTATGAAGGAAATATATATATATATATATATATATATATATATATATATATATTACCAAGGCTAAACAAAGATGAGAAAAATAAGTTGTAGGAACATGCAATGGTATTGAAATAGTAATAAAAATATTTCTGACTAAAAAAAAAAGCCCAGGTACAGATGGGTTCACTGCATATTTCTATCAGAACCTTAAGGGATTAAAAGCAATCTGTGTCACATTATAGCCTAAAATAATGTACTAGTTACTTTCTTATTGGGTGTTTCTAGATATCGTGAATAGAGTAGTAATAAAAATTACTGCTGGAAAAAAAACTGACAAAAATCAGTTTAGAGGAGGAAAGGTTTATTTTGCTTACACTTCAAGGTTACACCTAACATTCAGGGAAGCCTTGGCAGCAGAACCTTGGAGAAGAGCTGATCACATTTTCCCACAGAGTGAAAGCAGAGAGTGATAAGAGTAGTGATGCTGGTGTCAGCGCTCTCCTTTTTATATAACTCCAACAGTGGAATGGTGCTGCCCACAATTAAGGTGGGTCTTCCCACTTTGATTAACCTCATCTGGATAACTCCTCACAGATATACCCAGGAGCTACATTATTTTGGCTAATTCCTCCAAAGGTGATTCTAAATCTTGCCAAGTTGAAAATCAACATAAATTATCATAAATTTTAAAAAGGATGGAATGCATACAAACTCTTACATGGAGCCAGCATTACACTGGTAGCAAAACCAGACAGAGACACAACAAAAAAGGAAAATCATAGACTTTCTTCCTAATGAACATAGACACAGAAATCAATAAAATACACACAAGCCAAATTCACAAATACATTGAAAACATCATTGCGCATGATGAAGTTAACTTAATTTTAGAAATGCAGGGACAGTTCAATAAAATAAATTTCAACAAGAGTAATTCATCACATGAATGACCTCAAGGTCAGAAGTCATGTGATCATCTTTTGAAGGCTTAGCTAGAGCAATAAGACAAGAGAAGGAAATAAAATAAATACAAATTGGGAAGAAAGAAATCAACATGCCCTTAATTACAAATGGCATTGTCCTATACATGAGCCCCTAAAGACACTACCAGAAAGTTTGTAAAGCTAATAAACATTTTCAGCAAAAAGGCAGAATCCAAAATTAACACAAAAAATCAGCGCCTTTTCTGTATACCAATGATAAACATATTGAGACAGAAATTAGGGAAACATTTCTATTCTGAGTAGTCTCACAACACCTCAGAATACACCTAACAAAGGAAGTGAAAGACCAGAAAATGAAAATATTTATAAAAATGTTCAATATCTTAGGAATTATAGAGATGGCTTAGTGGTTGAGTGCTTTTTGCACAAGGATGAGGGCCAAAGGGGCCAGAAATAGCCCCCATCCCCACCCCGAGTTTGAATTGCCAGAACCAACATGAACAGTTAGTGTGTCCATAAGCACCTATAACTCCCTTCCTACAAAGGGGAGCAGAGACCAGGGCTGATGAAAAACAGAAAGTTCCAGTGTTAGTAAGAGACTCAGAAAAGCCATAGAGCAGGCTATGATGCTTTGCTCTGGCCACCACAGGTGAGTGCTTCCTGCCATAGGTGGGTGCATGGGTTACAGTAAGGGCACATATGCACTGTTGCGGCCAGCTTTCTAGTTGCTGCGCAGAAAGAACCCGAGCAAAAACGGCTTGTGGAGAAAAGGGTTTATTTGGCTTATGGGCTCAAGGGGAGGCTCCATTCTGGCAGGGAAGATGATGGCATGAGCAGAGGGGTGGACATCACCTTCGCCATAGCACTGCAAACAGCAGCAGGAAGGTGTGCCAAACACTGGCAAGGGGAAGCGCCTTTATAATCCCCATAAGCCTGCCCCTAACAACACAAATCTAGTGAGGTTGTAAAATCCAAACTGCCATCAGCTGAGGATCAATTACCCAGAACACATTCATTTGTTTGTGGGGGACACCTGGATCAAACCATGAGATGCATATACATATGTATAAGGAAAAAATGTTCAATATTCTTTTGAATCAGAGAAATATAAATTAAAACTACTTAAAAAAGAGTACAGCCACTATGGGAATATTGCTGGTGATTCCAAAATGCTAAAATTACAGTTAGCATTTAAGTGACTCACTCCTGGGCATATATTCAAAGGCCTCTATATTCTGCTACAGAGATACACATCCATGTTTATTACTGCTCTATTCACAATATCTAGAAAATGGAATCAGCCTGGATGTCAATCAGCTGATGAATGGATAATGAAAATATGGCATATGCATACAATATAATTTTATTAGCATGAAATTATGAAATTTGCAAGGAAATGGATGGAGCTAGAAACTGTTATGGTGAATGAGGTAACTCAGGTCCAGAAAGACAAGTGCCACATGTCCTCTTTCATATAAAGAGTCTAGTTTTCAAGCTTTAGATGTGTGAGTTTAACTTGGATTTTAGTGTTTTAAAAAGATAGGAGAATGACTATAGGCAACCTCAATAATTCTGCTCACAGAAGCCATGGATTATTAAATGAAAAGACAGGGCAAAGTATTGGCTATATCCCTATGAGTTAGTCAAGGAAGTCCCAGAGGTCACGAAAACAATGCAAGCTACCCCCATTGCTCTTGGCTGCTTACCTGAACTGAATGGTAAGAAGCTACTTCTAAAGACATAACATCCTTTGGTTGTAGGATATAGAGAAATCAAACTGGAACTATTCTGGGAATCTTACTTTCTGCTGGCTAACTTTTATAATGTCGGAAGGTGTTTTGTAGGCTGCTGGGGGAGAAGTGTCATTAATGGTCCCAACCACTTGTGCACTCAGTGTGCTTCCCATTGATTTAATAGTGACAACCAACTGCTTTCTGAATGTGTTTTAGGCCCACTCCACAAATTTTCATGTCTGGTACAATAAATTTTGTCAAAAGCTCCTGGTCGCGGTGGTCATATAGGACTTGGGAGGAAACCTACTACTGCTGTTTTGCTAAATTGACATGTCATGCTTTCTTATATGTACATACAAACAAACATACATACATACATAGACACACATCCACACACAAATATACATATATATGTATGTATGTGTATACATTGCCAGTAGACCAAAATTAATGGTTATTGCGATATGCTCATAACTGGTCAAAGTGCTGAGTTTGAGTACTCACCCCCAAATGGGAATCTATATCACCTACCCCAAGGCAGAGAAAACATCACAGAATGGGAGGTAGAAGGAATGTAAGAGCCGCAGAATAAACAGAGAGAGTACTACAAAACCCTGTCTCCTAGACAGGACGTGGTGGTGGCTACTCTCGTGAAATTATAATGGTTGTGGTTCCCTGTACTAGAGCTGGACAAGTCTGGACTAGCATGGATGTTGGAGGGCTCTTGGCATCACCATCCCTCCCAGAGGAGCCATTAGCAGTTAAGGGCAACCAGTGGATGGGTTGGCATCTTGTGCAGTGGTACAGCCACTGGATGCTCGTCAATGCTCCACTGAATAGGCCCCTAGCCATTCCCATACAAGGAACCCAATTACAATCAATGAGTCACAAAGAAGGACATTCAAGTAGGAGGGACTTTGTTAGGAAGAAGTGGTTCAGCAGGAGTGGGAGGGAGATAAGTGAAGTTAATGGAGGGGAATATAATAGCACAATATGTACATTTATGAGATTGTATAAATACAAATTTTTAGAACTTAAAAAATGAATTTTTGTATCTATGGTACGAAAAGATTGTGAATAAAATCTGACCTTAGGAAAATGTCTTTTCTAAGTCTGTTACCTGCTTTGCTAGTCATGACTTTTCCACCACAGGTACTTGTAATTTGCTTGTTTCACAAACTTTCTTCTCTTTATTTTCCAGGTTCTCTAAAGAAGTAACAAATATATTATGTAGTCTTTGTTACCTTGACTGATAATGTAATAGATCATAAGATGCAAAGCCTGAGTTTCCCAATAGGATTGTTATTTCCTTATCTTTTTTCTCCTCTTTCTCTTTGCTTTGCTTTTTTCCCCTTTGACAAGGTTTATAGAGTAACACTTCTAGGATGTAGACAAGTGTTATAAACTTAATCCTTAGCAATTTCCTCCACAGCTCAAGTAACTTAAACATTTTGTGAATGGTTAAAGGGCTCACATCTCAGCTATCAACCAACTTTCACTTCTCCCTTTATTCTGTTTTAGATTACTTCTCATTGTTTGGTGATTTTCTTTAAGAAAACAGACTTCTGTCAATTTTTCACACAAACACATGAGCTATTTTAAAGACTTATTTAGAAACTTTCAAATAGAGTATGCTATTCCCAAGCAAAATATATTATATGAAATGAAAGTTAATGAAAGTTTCCAGAAGCTTTGATGATGGAAATTTTTTTATGTCTGCTTAGGGAATTGGATAAATAGAAGGACCTGTTCTTGGGAATGAAGGATTTCATGGAACACAGAGAGATGGGATTGGTTCCATACTATGTTCATGGATACAGTACTCATAGCCTTGCATGTATTCTAGATCCTACCAGGATGTCTTTGATGCCATTATTCACCTTGCCCCCGAGGAGTTGTTCAAAGTGGTTGTAGTCTTTTCTCATCTGTTGTCCTCTACTGCAAACCAAAATCCAGTGAATATCACTGAGTGTCTAGCAACACTCTTAACGCAAATATTATATATTTATATAAACATATATATGGTGGTAATTAAATAAAATATATATATGGCACAGAATTTAACTTTGTACTACCTTGTTTCCTCATACTAGACACAGGCAATGTTATCATAGCACTTAAAAGCTCTGCAGGCTACAGATTGAGGAAACCTGGTAATGATTCCTTGAAAATGCTTTGTTATAAATATTGTGATTTCTTTAATAATTTGACCACATCCCTGTCAGCACTGGCTCTTCCTGCCTTGTTTTTGGACACACAGTGTCTAGGCTACCGCTGGTCTGTCCTCAGGGAACTGCTTCATCTCAACTCATGTTGACCTTTATTCACTATTGTTCTCTCTTGTCAGCACCTGCTGATTTCCACTGGTCTAGAAGCTTAACACAAAGCCAAACTTTCCTCACATGTCAAAGATATGAAAGGTGATTTAACCTAGCCACATTTGAACTAGAAGCAATATAGCTTAGGAACTAAAACCAAGAGCATGGTGTCAAGAAAAGTTGGGTTCAAGTTCATGATCTGTCATCTTTGATGTAAAATTTTTGAAAAAGTTACTTTCTCTTTAAGCCTCAATTGTTAATCAGGGTTGATGAATGCCTCTCTCTGTCTCTCTGTCTCTCTCTGTCTGTCTGTCTGTCTGTCTGTCTGTCTCTCTCTCTCTCTCTCTCTCTCTCTCTCTCTCTCTATATATATATATATATATATATATATATTTGGTTTTTTTCAAGGTAGGGTATAACTCTAGGTAAGGCTGACCTGGAGGTCACTACATAGTCTCAGGATGTCCTCAAACTCATGGCTATGCTCCTACATTTGCCTCCCACTGTAGAGGATTAAAAGCGTGTCACATCTATCACTTTAGTTTTTAGGGTACACATATTAATATATGACCAGTGTTTAATGCAGTATCTAACAGAGCTCTTCTTCTATTTTTCTTCCGTTTCTTTAACACTATCAATTCATCATAATATTCTTCTTATTAGTGCAAAATCTACTAGGTTGTCCTTGATCAAACTCCTTTTCAGAAATGCTCGGGAACCTCCTTATTAACCTTTGGCCAGCATTTTCTTCCTTATGCTCTCTCTGTTCTCAACCAATTTGAACACCTTTATATATATCCACTTACTAGTTGACCTGATGACTGAGTAGGATAGCAACTTCAGGATTCCAAGCACAATACTTACCTTTGTCTTATCTCAAAACTACTAGACATCATTTACTATTTAGGGCCCCCGAGGTTCAGTGCCTTTCCCATGAAAGTTATTTGTTATCCACAACAAACAGAAAAAAAATCAAATTCTAAAAGGAAGGAATTTTTTTAGTCTGTGATCCAAAGGGGTTATTATAAACATCAGGGAGTGTTAAAAAAGAAGAAGAAGAAACATTTAAAAGAGGTCAAGAAAGTACCTCAACAAAACCCTTTTCATTTATATTGCTTCAAGTAAAAGATCACATATTCAAAATGTTCCTATTAATTTTCATATGCTGCACTCACTCGGCTTGTTTGACTATTTTACTTCATAATGTTTTGGCACAAAAATGTAAATAACATTGCACTTCACCTTCCTCAGCTCCCACAGTCCATTTTCTCCGATAGAACGAAGAGTATACTAACAGTCAGAAACTGTGAACACTCTATTGGTTGAAATCCAAAAAGGATTTTTATAAAAGTTTTTCTGTCACAACTTGTTCTTGAAAACTTGTTCCCTGCCAGCTGAATCTATGATTGCATTAGAGCATGAGCCCTCTTAAAAATCAGATAGGGTGAGCCTAGCTAGGTGTTAATTCAAGTCAAAATTCAATGAAATCATTGATTTTTCACTTCATGTCAAAATCTGGAAGTGCTGATTTTTTTTTTACTTCAGATTTTTATTTCCTTTAAAGAACTTCTGGAGGCATGCTTGCTTAGCTTGTTTTCAAGAGAGAATCCAAATTTCATTTACTGAAAGAAGATGGGCTCTAAATGCATTTCAGTTGGGAGGTTGAGGACTGCTGGAAATCATTTCAAAAGTAGCTGTTTACAAAATGTTCCATTGTGACAGTAAAGCAGATTGGATTCCAGTCTTGGCTCTGCTGCTAACTCCCTGGATGGCCTTGAGGAAATCATTCTGATTTCTGTGCCGTCTTTCCCTCAGTGCCTCTCAGGAAGACCAGTCTTTGGCACAGTCCCTCTGTCAAAGATGCTCAGTTATGCTGCATGGTCCACACCACAGTCTTTTCAGTGCTACTCTGTTTAAGCCTATGTTTCCCTAGTTACCATGAAACATAGGAAGTCCTATGGAACAAATACCTCTCTAGGTATCAGTTTATCAGTTAAGAATAAAAATTATGAAGATATTAGAAAAGATAGATTTTAAGAGTCATACATTTTCTTATATTATTTATTTGCTTCAAATACCTGTGGCATGAAATAAGAATGAGAAAATGAAATTTTTCTCAATATTTTAAAAATATTTTATTTATTTATTTGCAAGGAGAGAGAGAGAGAGAGAGAGAGAGAGAGAGAGAGAGAGAGAGAGAGAGAAGAAAGACAGATAGAATGTGCATGTCAGGACCTCCAACCACTGCGAATGAATTCCAGATACATGCACCATTTTATGCATCTGGCTATATGGATGCTGGGGAATTGAACCCGGGTCATTAGGCTTTACAAGTAAGTGTCTTAACAGCTGATTCATCTCTCCAGATCTTCTTTTTTCTTAAAGTATAAAAAAATGAAATTTCTGCTTTTGGAAATATGGATTGACTAGCTTAAACTTCTTCACCTAAGACATTTAAAATTTCAGAGTATATTTTTTAAATAGTTAAATATAAGGCTGAAATTACAACAACAACAAAACAACAAAAGGTTGAGGCTGGAGGCATGAGAGACCAAATTCTAAAATGTTAATGAATGAGTCCTAAAGTTGCAGCATTGTCAAAAGGATTTGGTCACTGCTTATTGATTTGTGAAAGAAGAATAAATGAGCACATGGAGAAACAGGAGGCAAACAGTAAGGGGGGGCAAGGTAAGAAGTGACATTTGAGACACCTACAATAAACTAGAACCTTCAAAGTCCGTAACCTCAGGAAAATGAAAAGCTAGAAACGAAAGCTATTTCATGTGGCACAATGACAAGAAAAATTCTGTTTCCTTTGAAAAATGACAAAAACTTTCCTCGAGAACCACAAGTCATTCTTCATACAAGTTTAAACCATGAATTCTCATTGGTCACTACGCAAAGTCTCAGATGAAATTTTATTTAAAGATTGGTTAGCCTCAAAGTCATAGATTCCTGTTAGATGCAAACACAAAAGGAACTGCTCTACTCTGGGCTACAAAGAAGTCTGACACAGAAAATTCCAATGAATCACACACACACACACACACACACACACACACACACACACACACACACACACACACACACACACACACCTGGTAATACATGTCCATTATTTAGGGACAGCAAAGTAAGCAACAAGTCAAATAAATAATTGGATCCAATATTACAGCTGTGAGATTATGAGATCATATGTATAAACTTATAAAGTAAAAAGTAATAAAATTTATGTAATAAATACTTGAAAACATAACTCAGACCCTCAAGACATGACAAATGAAATCATTAAGTCAAAAGCTCACAGGATAAGTTAAATATCAGATTACA
Organism: Zapus hudsonius; assembly: GCA_004024765.1. Classification (NCBI taxonomy): domain Eukaryota; kingdom Metazoa; phylum Chordata; class Mammalia; order Rodentia; family Dipodidae; genus Zapus; species Zapus hudsonius. The sequence goes on from PVHP010001609.1 coordinate 51,325, forward strand.
TATGGCTGAAAAGACACTGAGTAAATGGGAAAACTGAACTAAAGATACTGCTTAGCATGTCATAGCCTAACTCAGGATGATAAATCTGAAAGACAAGTTAAAAGACATGAAATTGAGGCGATGATGCTTAGCACAATCTAGTTCCAAAAGGAGAAAATAGGGAGTGAACATCTTTTAAAGTTTCCAGAATTGATCAAAGACATGACTTTGTAGGCTCAGCCAAATAATATAACATGTAATGTAATAAAAACAACAATTTCAGACACAGTCATCAAAATACACAAAGAAAAGCAAAAGAGAAAAGGTTCATACTATCAATAAGAGAGAAAATATTACCTAGGAAATGACACTTAGAGACAGACATGAGCGCTACTTGTCAGTGACAATGGCCCCATGGCCCATATAATAAAAAGAGAATGAAGCTAACCAATAAAGTAACTCACTACAGAATGAATGATAAAGGGATTCTATCGCCGTGACTCACCATTCCTAAAGTGTCTTGTAGCACTTTCCAACTTTGTTGCCACCTCTCCTCCCATCCTGCCACCTCTCCAAACCCAGAGACATGTCTTAGAGATACTGATGCAGAAATCACATTAATGGTCACATTTGTGAGCATAATGCAGAAAAAATACATATAAACTCACTAGGCCTAATTATAATGTGAACAGATCTGTAAAATAAAGCCTATCTGTCATGATTTGATCCAGATGTCCCCCACAAACAAATGAATGTGTTCTGATTGATAGATCCTCAGCTGATGGCAGTTTGGGTTTTACAACCTCATTGGAGCTGTGTTGTTGGGGCTGGCTTATGGGGTTATAAGCCAGCTTCCCCTTGACAGTATTTGGCACACCTTCTGCCATTGTTTGCAGTGCTGTGGTGGAGGTGATGTCCACCCTTCTGCTCATGCCTTCATTTTCCCTGCCAGGGTGGAGTCTCCCCTCAAGTCCGTAAGCCTAATAAACACTTTCCTCCACAAGCCGCTTTTGCTCGGATTCTTTCTGTGCAGCAAAAGAGTAAGCTGACTACAACACTATCCGAATATTATGTGGAGTTCGAGTTGTAGACAATAGATCTCAAACATGGACATGTATTAGGAATACCTGGGAGGTGCTTCTGAAACTACAAATAGCCAGGCTATTTCTGATGTATTGAATTAGAATGATTATCACAAAAGTCTCTAATTGAGAACAATTGATCTGATGAGATTCTAGCCAGATCTAGCCTGATGTGCCCCCAGAACCTGCTTCTTAGCAGCTCCAAGCATCAGGAAAGCTGACACACTCAAAATCAAACTCCCTTTAGAGCTGGTAAGGATGCCAGAATGCCATTCTCAATGTATATGCATGTCATGTAGATCACAAATACACCTGCTTCACATTGGGGCCATTCTCTACCTACACTCACCTACATTTCAATGTAATTGCAAAAAGAAAGTTTATTAATTTTTACCACAAACCACCATGGATAAGGCACCTGTGGTCTAGTTTAGTCTAGGAGTGTATTTTCTTCATGGAAATTAATAGATTGTTAGTGACTGTCTAATCAGAACAAGTAAATTAGATTGAAAATCCCTTGAAATTCTCCTTTCGCACAAGGGATGGTATTCAATACAAGGCAGGAATATGTTTGTCTTGTGACAACTCTTTGTGAGCAGAGCAGATTGCTTCAGGACCCTGCTGACAACAGAGCACAGAGTACATGGGTGAAATTGAAATGTGTCCATACCCTACCAACCGACCGTAGGCCGATAGCTGAGATTCTGGCAAGAGAGGAGCCACCACAGTCATATCGTGGAGGATCCAAATGGAACCCTGCAGAGAATGACGGGATGAACAAGGGGCCCACAGCCACAGCCATTAAATCAACACAGGATAAGCCAGTGAGAACAGAAACCAATGATTTCTACACAAAGACCCCTAAGCTCACAACCTTAAAGCAGCCTTAATACTCATCCACCACGACTCAGGGAACTATGCGGAAGAGGGGGCGGAAAGATTGTAAGAGCCATGGTGGAGGAGATTATCCAGAGGCATGGCCAGGAGAACCTGGCTGAATACTAGGCGATCCATGGTCCCCTGTCACAAGGACTGATCCAGACGACCCATGGAGGAGGTTATCCATTGGAGTGGGGAGGGGAGGGCTGCAGGGAATTGGCGATAACAACTCATTGTTTGCCCACTAAATGTTGTAACTCATTATGGACAATAAATTAAAAAAAAAAGAAAAGGTTAAAAAAGAATTAAGATAAAACTAAAAAAAAAAAAAAACGTTTTTAGCCAACTACCACACCCTGCTTCTGATGAATGCCTCATGAATACACCTTGTTATTCCAAGTCACAGACATATGTTCCTATGTACAAGATCAAGACATGTATTATTGAGACAGATGAATATATTTAAAGTGACTAAAATATTAGTGAACCTCTGGCACATAAAGAAATATTCCATTGTAATTACAAATTTTCTTTGGTGATACTTTGTGTTTACTCATTGTAGGCCAACCTTCAATAAAAATCATATACATCCAGAAATACAGAAACTAAAACTTTCTCATAATCTCTGTGTTTGAAGAGCTACCCCAGGCAGGCCAAGTAAAGAGGGAAATAAGCCTTATGTTTTATCATGTGTTAATTTTATTCTTTGAGTCTGAGTGAAGTCATCCTAAAAAGATACATTAGGAACAATCTCTATCATATTGCCTCACTATTAAGTATTTAGATTTTCAAATCAGTACACATTTAAAAAATTGTACTACAACAGCAAAAACTCATTGGTGAAAGAATTATGACTTGTAACATATTCTGTTGCTCATATGTGCATAAGAGATGCAGTTTTGATGGTATCTCTTATGAGCAGCACAATAGATTTTTCCTGGAGCCTTTACTGGTTCTGCAAAAGCCAAATAGTTATATGCAAAGCCAAATAGTTGCTATATTCCTAGTATTTGGATTAATTTTTAAAGAAGCTGTCATCAAAGACAAGCCAGTGAATTTAAGTAACATGTGTATGATAGTGCAGCAGCCCAGGTGAAACCTTAAGTATCTTTTTGGATTGTTTTAGAAATAAGAACTCGGACTGAGGTAAGACAAAATGTAAATCCAGAAATAATATTTTTAGTCTTATTCCCTTTTGTCGTTATTAAACATTGATTGTGATTGCAATAACTTCCCCACATTCTACTGTTTATTTGTACGGAACCTATGGAAACAGCCTTAAGTAATCTAGTCTTCAAATCATGTCTTTCTCTTAAAATCCAAATGGGCAACTGTATGGAACAGCTTTTACGCATGCCAGGTTTACCTTCTTAGTGAACATTACAGATCTCTTACAGCCTCAAACGTTGAATATGTTAAATAAAATCACCAGCATCAAATGGAGTTTCTGGAAACTCAGATCTTTTGGAAAGCTGGTTACTCCAATCAGAGAAATGGAGACACACTTAAAAGTTTGAATTTGGATTCTGTCTTTAAGCAAAATCATTTGTTTGCACTGCATAGACAGTTGGAAATCACCGTGACAGAGCTGTTAGTTGGTGAGGATAAACTTGTCTGACACTGGTTGAAATCCAGTGATCTTAACCTCTATTATAACGATTTTTAGTTATTAATTTACAAAGGAAAATGTAAATGTTGTTTAAAGATTTGTGTTTAAAGAGCAAATGTATTTTGTATCAAATATGATGATAATATGATGATAAATAAATTTTTGTGAATTTTGTAGAGAAAATTTTTCGTTTGGTTTCTGAACACTCTGCAACGAGGTTTCCCTGTTCATTTGGCATCTGTCAGCTCCTCCCACCTTCGGAAAGGATGAAGTGTGTTCTGCTTTCAGCTGCAAGCAAATCAGAGCAAAGCTCTGCACCTAACTGTATAACACCTTTCTGTCATTTATATTGTTCTTTCACACATTAAAGGACTGCATCAAAAAAGTAATTGAACTCACTGCTTACAGATTTGTCTAAAGAAAACACACAGTATTTTATCCAAAACAGTCATGCTTAAATATCTAGTCAAAACTATGTAAGTTAAAGGGTATTTCTAAAAAAAAAATGATGAAATATCATGGTGATAACTCAAATTTTTACTTAGGAGGGATAAAAGTGATTAAAATTTAAATGATTAGGTGCATATAAGGTAAGCATGGGGTGGTATCATATTCTTTAATTATATCGCTATATGATTGAATTTAATTTGTTTCTTGCAAATAATTTCTGTAACCCACCTGGCTATTATTTTTACCATGTGTTAATTTTGTTAATTTTGTTACATATGTAAGAAGAAAAGTTGTAATGATCTGGTATATGATGTTCTTACAGTTATCAATAGTATGTTGCACACATAAAATTTTGATAAGAGGGGATCTCATGTTGTTTTTACCACAGTAAAAACCATTCAATATCTCCTTGGAGTTTTAAACAATGTTTGCCAGTTCTGGGCTTTTAAACAACTTAATAGGAGATGACACAGCTGGTTATGTATCGTAACTCCAAATATCATATAGCACAGTAGAAAAACTAGGATTAACAATATTCAATTGTGTATTTCAAGGCAGCTTGTTGAGAGAATTTTGAATTTTCCCAACACAAAGAGATGACAAAGTGATGGGTGGGCCAATTGCACTGATATGATTAATATGCAACTGAAATATTACACTGTATTTCATATGTGTTCAATTATCTATCAACTAAATATGAAAGATTAATAAATGGGTAAAATTGAATAAAATTCAAAGTGAAAAACAACTTCATAAAACTATAGCTGGGGGTGGAGAGATGCCCTAATGGTTAAGTGCATGTCTTGTGTAAGAATGAGCGGCGGAGTTCAAATCTCCAGATCCCATGTATGCCTAGAACTTTAGTCCTGTAGGGGAGCAGAAACCCAAGAATCTTCAGAGCCCTGCAAGCTCCAGAGTTGATAACAACTACAACAACAATAACAGAACAGAAAAAAGAAAAACTCAGAATCAAAATAAGACCAGAAGGAAGAGCTATGGAGAGGTTTCACCCTATATTCCACTCTGGCCACTGCAGGCACTGACCTCTGCAGCAGGACAGCATATGGGGTGTTACAAGTGCATGTCCAAATGCATACACCACACAGACCACATCACACACACCACAGCACACATATCACATCTTTCTCTCATTCTCTTTCTCAAACATATATACATGCACACCCACCCACGTGTGTGCCACATGCATACCCGCAAACCCACAGATGGGCAAAAAAATGTCCCTCTCAGCGACAAGACAACACACACAGAAAAAAAAGTACTGGCTGCCTCTCCTACAATCCATAACTCCTATCCCATGGACTGGCCCAGCAATCCTACTGAGGAGGGCCCTCAGCAGATTGGGGACAGAGACGAAGGAAATGGAGGTATCATCATAAGACTTGCTCCTAATTATTGACAATAAATATGAAAAAATATATAAAAAGTCTAGGTGGATCCAAATGATCAAAGCATATCATGATCTAACTTTTTATCAGATCTTCATCCGTCTCTAGGTTTACCACATGTAGCTCCACCATGTTAAAAACATGACAACCACAAGCCTGAGCTTCTGTTCTAACAATTGAGCAAATCAAGAAGTCTTTTCTTCAACATTTCTAAAGAAAATGTGTCTGGTTATTTGGACTTGGCCATGTCCATGTCATGCCTAAATTAAGAATGTAACAAACTCCTTGGTCCACAGTGACGAGGGGAAAATGAGAAGGCAGGTGAGAAGCACAGGCTGTCACCAACAGAAAGGTTTGAACTTTGGATGCACACTTTAACACACAGATCCACTTGAAGGAAACAAAATCTTTATAAAATCCATATATTTTGTTATTTCTGTTAAGTTTTTGTTACACTTCTTTTCCCTTCTGTGTTTGTAATTGCTTGTTTAGTCTTTTTTGTGGTTGTTTTGTTTTGTATTTTTCCCCTTAGCCAGTTGAGCACCAGCATTCAACTCTCTCTGCTTCCTGACTGTGGATAAAATATGAACAAATGACTCAAGCTCCTGCCCCGAATCCTTAAACTCAGAGCCAAAATAAACCCTTCCTTCTGTAAGTTCTTTTTGTTAGGTATTTGATCATAGCAATGAGAAAAGTAATTAATACAGTTATTTCTACAGAGAATTTCTTGCTATGGCTCTTTCATTTACTTGGATAATATGCACCAATATAATTAGTGAACTAATTCAGAATTCTTTCTGATAATGTACCATATTTCTAGTCCATAAATGGCTTTACCTTTCATTAAGATAATTAAAGACAGATATGATTGCCAGGTTAAGCCAAATACTTTATAATAATGCCAACCTCATAAATGACATAATAATTTTCTCTTTGTTAATAAAATATGTGAGGTTGAATACATGAAACTAAGAACATTCTATAACATACATGTTATGGAAATAATTATTAACAGCTTTATTAATAATGGCCATTTCTTCTATCACTGTAACAGAATGATTTTTTTTTTGCAGCTTTAGCAAATTATTGTCATTATATTGGTCTGTGATAATGTGTCCCCGTTCCAACTTTAATACTTCCCTCACTTTCTATAGGGGAATTCAAGGCATTGTCTAAGCTTGGGTAATTTTTCTTTGAACTAAATTGCAAACAGATGTCTAAGTAATGATTTTGCTAAATTGTAATGCAATTGTAACTTTCTCTATGAAATTATTCACCTTGAAACCCAGTAATTTAGGGATTATTACATGCATTTTTAGTACCTTCAATATTTTTTTCATTTTAGGTCACTTTGGAAATGGTGGTACTGTGTGCTACAAGTCAAAGGGGAAGTGTTTATAAATATAGGAATATTTCTTGTCATTGTGACCAAGCCATAGAGGCTTTTCCTGGATCAACATTAAGCATTCTTTATTCATTGGTCTAAACAAATCTCACCATTAAATTTATATTCTCTAACTAGGACAAAGATTTGTCTAATGGAACTTATAAGATTTATTTATCATGGAAGATACTTATGTCCAGTGGCTTTCATGGGATACTAGTGTCAGAAATCATTTGATTGAATTAATTCAATCATAGTTTGATAACCCCTAAAATTAGTAGAAAACAAAACAAAACAGGTAACCATACCAAGTCCACCTACAAAGAGTCTGATATACTAATACTATCCATATGGTGACCACAGTCAGAATGAGGATGTCTCTTTATAGGTCATGTTTGCAAAAGTACTTTTACTGAGATCTTCTGTAAAACATTACCTTCTATTTGTGAATATTATTTATTTTGACAATACATGAAGAATTGTTTCAGATAAAGAAATAATGGCTTGTCGTAACGAAGTGCTTGGTGCTTAACTCCGTCAGGTTTTCTTTATCACCCAAAGCTGCACAGGACCTGTGTATACTCTGATTAAGTCTAATGGAGCAGGTCAAGCTATTACCTAGGATTTTTAAAGTCATCTTAGCATTATAATTGTTTTAAACATATTTCCCTCCAGTCCTTTTATGGAAAAGATTAGCTAGACAGGGGTCAAAGAAGGGGCACTTGCTAGCTAAAGAGATGAAGAATTCAGAGTATATTAATAAGGGATTAGTCTGTAAGCGTCCCTCCTAGAAGCAAGTGACAGTCCTCCTCTGAATGTTATCCTCAGTAATGTAGGATTTTAATGATACAAAAGTGTTTGAAATAACTAGGAGAAGAGGGGTGACCTCAGCAGTTCTGAATGGTCCACTTAAAGCACTAAAGAAGAAAATGAAAAGAATGCTATCAGCCACATCCAAAAGGGCCTCCATCAGAGGAGCTGAAGTCTCAGATGAGAGAGGAACAGAATTAATCATTTGCAAGTCCTGAAACCAGCCCCCCCACACACACACCTGCTTCAAACTACCTGCTTCTGTGTGCTCTAAAGCCAGGCTTCAACAGATTGTCTTGTGAATATCAGCAATCCAAAACATGACAGATCAACCCCTGCCTTTTATTAGTTCAGAGTCCAGTTGACATTTTGGTACAAATTAATTACATGTGAGATCACCAGGGTGTCAAATTTCCTAGGTGAGTAAATGAATCATAATCATTCAAGCCGAATAACTAAAAAAATCTCAGAAATTCAGGATTAAATAGTGCTGGGGATATAAATCATTGTTAGGGTTCATACCTAGCACATGTAAGGTCCTGGGTTCAATCCTCTGAACCACAAAAATAAAATAACATATATATATATATACATATATATGTATATATATATATATATGTTCCATTGCTAATAAGATCAAAAGCAGAATTCTAGTCTAAATAGAATGCATTCAGCCATATAAATTCAGCATAAGTAAATTTACATTTATTTAGCAATTTACCAGGAGTCTTTTTTTTTATTCTCAAGGTAGGGTCTCTCTATCCCAGGATGACCTTGGAATTAACTATGTAGTCTCAGGGTGGCCTCAAACTCACAGCAATCCTCCTACCTCTGCCTCCTGAGTGCTGAGATTAAAGGTGCCAGGCTAGGGTTATTTTTTTAATATTTTATTTTATTTATTCATTTTCAATCAGAGAGATATGGAGAGAGGGAGAGAGAGAGAGAGAGAGAGAGAGAGAGAGAGAGAGAGAGAGAGAGAGAGAGAGAGAGAGAGAGAGCACCAGGGCCAACACCAGGGTCTGGCATATGTGGGTCCTGGGGAATTGAACCAGGGGCCTTAGGCACTGGAGGCGAGTGCCTTAACCACTGAGCCATTTCTCCAGCCCTATTTTTTTAATAAGACATAATCAGGAATTTTCAAAGGATAGCATTAGGATGAGAATCTATGGCCAGAAAGGAGAGTGTGAACAAAGCCTTGCAAATTCTATGTCATTCTATCATCTTTCTCCTCTCCAGTTATTAGGCCTTCTGCTAAAAACTCCTTCCTACTCCTGGGTTAGTGCCCTGAAATAAGCATGAACAAAATGTGTTTTCTTTATTAGTTTTAGCAGCCCAGGGCAGAACTGTTCAGAAAAGTCTCCTTACTAAATATTCAAGAAGAATAAAAGATAAATAACAAGGATGTTACACACAGGCTCATATAAGAAAGGTTCTCTGTATCTGCTAAAGCTAACTTGAACGTTAGGCTTGGAAATTTCTACTTTATTTTATTGAAATTGTCTTTTAAAAAATCACCATGTTCCCTCTCATTTATACCAGTTGGCACCCACTTGGCAAGATTCAGAAAGCTACATCTATGTTGCTTTTAACAAAAGACCCAGATTGCATCAGAGTTTGTAGCTGGAGGTCCTCTCTAATTTTGATGTCAGGAAGAACAGATGCACCTTACTATGTATAGAGTCAACTGAACCCCACCTTGTCTCCACACCCATAAAACTCAGAAGTAGAATTACACAAAGCCATCAACTCACTTGCCTCTGTTTACCCTGGGCCTTTTTCTGGAAGGGGAAGAACAGGCAACCTGTTCCTGCATTCTCCTCTTACTTTTGCTAACCAAATGCATGGAAATTTCTTGAGACGGATTCAGTCAGAAAAGGGCAAAAAGTGAGACCCACAGAACCATTTTTGTCATTGGCAGAGATGAGTTCTTGTTTTGTTATGTTGTGTTTTTCCTTGCCATACTTTCTTATTATCCTTAGGCACAATGTATCCATTTCCCAATTTAAATATACACTCACCGCAAATTTTTCTAGATAGCCATTCAATTAGAAACTAAGGGCAATAATCCACAAACCTGATGCTCTAGGAAAAGTTCTGCTAAAGGCTTTATGGAAGCCTTTTATTAGGAAGAGGAGAAAAAAATGACAAACTATATACATTGACTACTAACATCCTCACTCTCCGTGGCCACAGATCACAATACAAATAAACCAGTGAGGCTACGTTTTGCATATGTGTCTTAATAGAGAGCCTGAAAGTAAAAAAGAAAAAAAGCAAAGAAAAAAAATATGTCAACAGTCACAAGATTAGTAAATCAGAGAATTCAAAGTTGTTGATTTATTAGCCAAGAGCATTTGAAAATTATGAATAAGAATTAAGATAAGGACCTATGGAACATGATCTATGAATCTCTGTTAAAACAAAGACCTACAGAACATGATCTCACTGTGGGGCTCTGATTTTTCAATGTATATGGAGAAACAATGGACATCATACTTTGAATGTTCCAGAAAAAAAAAAAAAACACAAAAATCTCACTAGTTAACACTGTACTTTTAAAAAACAAGGTATATGCCTTTTTTTCTTTTATCTGGAAATACACTTTAAATACTTAAGTAATGTTGCTCAGGGAAAGAAAAATATAGGATCAAAATAATGCATTTTTTGTCATTCAGGAAATTGTTACTATTAACATTATGACACTATTATTGACATATTAATGTATTTATTCTGGACTTTTTGAAGGTGGTGTCCTTGACATCATAATGTAAATTATACAAAAGTTTGAAACTTACAAAACAATCAAAAAGTTAAATTCTTCATAAATTATGAGGTTTAAGGGCCCTCGTAAAACAGAAGGTGGAAACAAAAAGAACTGCCATTTGCTATGTAAAAGTTGCCTCAGGAAGTTGCCTGAGAGACAACATAGACTTTCTCATCCGGTGTCAGGAAAGCACTTCCCAATCCCACTACTCACATGATGCTGTTTTCAGAATGCTCAATCACCAGTAGACCTTTCTACTCTTGAAGAATTTCATTTATTCCTTGGTGTCATATGTGTTATTTCTGTTTTGATCTAAGTCACACAACCTACTGGCCCATGTGATTCACTTGCTTTGATTCATACAACTCCATTGTTGAAGCAAAATTCATATACGTATGGCATGCAAGTGTGTGTGTATACTTACCTGACTCCATGTGCATATGCACACCTATCCAAAAGTACATGGGATCTTTTTGAGGGTCTATATCTCTGGTCTTCCTCATGAATGTGTTGCTGGAGTGAGAGAACTTTTCCTGAGCCTAAAGATTCAATCTCTACAGAGGTTTTCACATGATATCCATAGCTATCTTTTTATTTGAAAGAAAAATTATGAATTCTGGCAACATCCATTTAATTCCAAGGGAACATAATATGTAAATGTATTGTCAGAAGGCCAAGGTTAAGATAATGAGAAAGCCTTGGGTATATAAACAGCACTGATACATTAAGAGCATAACTAGATCTGAGAAGCAGCTAGCCAAGAGACTTCAGGGCAGAGAACAGAGCTGTCAGAAGTGACCATGCTCTCCTCAGAAGCTCATGTGATGCCAAAGAGGGACAATAAATGATCAACACTAGGAAGCCAATGCCAAAAGAGAAAACTGATAATATTGTATTTATTTTGTCTTTTGGTAGACATCATGGAAAATATTTCCTTTCTACCATGTTGAAGATTTGTCATGCTACTTACAGTGCTTTAATGAACTCCAAGCTGCTCCCTAAAGCCTCATTCCTTGAAAATCTTTTAAACTTTTCAATGTTGGTGTTTTAAGTTTTTTTTTTTTTTTTAAGGCGACAAAATTTTAGAAAGGTGGGGAGGGGCACTGCTAGGAACTCCAAGTCCTGCCAATGTTTTCTTCCTGCCAAGTCCTATAAGTATAAATGAACAGTTTATTTTAAGAAATGCCTGATAAATTACTCTGCACAATCAGTAATGAGGGTACTGTCAACAAAGGAGAATCATTTCCAAAATTTATTTGGCATTAAGGAGCTCGTGCCTTGTAAGCTCAAACTGGGTTATGTGGCCCTGGCCGCTGTGGAGTCCACAAATCTCTCCCTTCTTCTCCAAGGACAGAAGAATCAGCGGATGTGTGTGACTACCGAGGCTTTTCTATGTCCCCTAACAGTGTCTGAAAACTCAAACACAGCATGGTCATTGTCAAGATTTCTTTTATAATAGTTTCTACCAGTATCCACAATTTCTTTTGTTCTTGGACTTTGGCAGAAGGAAAAAAGATTTTAATACTTTGGGGCATTACAGTAAAATTTTTAAAAATTAAAAAATAAAAACAAACAGGCCAAATTAAGTAGAAACTAGCTGGTTACAACATGGAAACATTTGTACATGTCTTCTAGGACTTAAACATCTGCCCAGTTCTTGATTCACATCCAGGAAGACTTCCAGCCAATGCTGAAAATCACTAGTGAAATACAAAAGCAAAGAGAGCAATTACCACTTCTGGAAAAAAAGAAGAAAGAACCCTGCACAATGGGAAGAATCCTGAGGAAAGAAAGCCAACGGGCTGCAGCTGTACCCCGGGAGGTGATGGGCACTGCTGGCCACTTCAACAACATGTCTTTTTGCACTGGGCCTGATGGATATCCATCAGGTGAAACTCATCGTGTTTTCATAATAAAATCCCCAAACCAAGGTTTCAGAAATTAAAGGCCTGGGTCCTCTGGGTTCTACTAGAGCTAATGGAAAATTCCAGTTTCTTGGAACTTTGTCTAAAGGGAGAAATCTGCGAAGTTCTGTTGTCACAGCCCACCTCAGCAAAGCTGTGTGGGAATGATGAGTTTTCAGCTTGGAGCCTGTTATCTGCGAAGCCTATTGTACTCTTTAGAGGAATTGCATTATAAAAGTTAATGTGCAAATAAAATAAACAAGTCCTTCCAGTCCTTGCCCACCCTCAACTTTCCTTGGCCCACTTCTAAATTCCCCCAGTGATGGACTTCTACTCTTTTTTTGCTGTAACACTCTTCTCCAGTCATTGTCTAAAAGACTTCCACTTACTTTTAGTAGTGTCTGTGTAATGTTTGTGGTGACCTGCGTTGTTAGGCCTCCAAGTAGAAGACCAAAGTGTTTCATACAATTTATACTACTCCTATTTTGTATTTAATGTGTCTAAACACTAAGAGCAGAGTTCAGCGTTTAATGCAATGCAGTATGTATACAATCTGACTAAGTTACAGATGACCAGCAGAGATTCAACACACTTCCTCCAATTTACAGCAAGAGGAAAGATACCAGTTCTTCTTAGAAATATTTATAAGTTCCAAACATTCCTCACGTCACTAATAAGCAAACTTCTTCCCAATGGTTCTTAAAGGCTACGAAGGGAAATTGATTCCTATTTCGCAGATGAGGAAACTAAGTCCTGGGAAGAAAATGGGTGAATTTCTCAAGGGCAAGGATGCCAACAGAGATAGAACAAGCTTCTCTTAGTTCAGATCTCAGGCCCTCGGTGGGGTCATTCTGTCAGGTCTGTTTCCCAGGGTCTCTGCTCATAATGGCACTACCTCTTTGCACAAGGTTCGGGGTCTGGTCATTGTCCACCCCAAAAATTCCAAGGTACTTATAAGGAAGAACTTAAGAACTTAAGAACTTAAAAGGGTTGGCTTGTTGGATTGTAATGCTTGATTTGTACATACAGAAAATAACAACAGAGTGCAAAATTTCCTCCTTATTCAACTCTCAACTGCACGTTTAACTGAAAAAAATTTCTACATGAAATTTGTACTTTGATGCTCTCAGCTGAAAACACAGAAATGTGTTTCTAAAAAAAATTTGTCCTTTGCCCTCCCAAATCTGATTGCAATCATCTATTAACACTGCACTCCATTAATGGAAAGGTTGGGGAAAGAGAGGAATGTGTATTATATTATATCAAGTTCATCCATAATGAACTTCATTAGCCTCCAAATCTGTAGTCCCTTGATTATTGTCTGATCGCTTACAGGCTGTAGAGCACAATATCAAGGGTCCTTTCTTTATAGTCTCACTTCATTTTTATTTGTTATTTATTTATTTATAAACAGAGAGAGAGAGATTTGCCACTAAAACAAAATCCAGAAGCATGTGCCATTTTGTGTATCTGGCTTATGGGGCTACTGAGGAATCGAACCTCAGTCATCAGGCTTTGCAAGTTAGTTTCTTTAACTGGTGATCCATCTCTCCAGCCTCACTTTACTTTTAGATGGTAGAGAGCATTCCTAAAGCATAAATTAGAAAATAAACCAATGGCAACAATTATAGAAAAATGAATGCGTCTGAAATAATTCCATCACTGCCAGAAAAATATATGGAGATAGATGTACATTTTAAATGTCATAGTTAAAATTCCTAAATATAACTTAAAACCTGTTGTCACCCTTGTGTGAACGGCTACCGCATTGCTTCAATCTCCCCAGGTAAGTGATTCCAATTCCAGGCTCTGTACTGAAAATACAGGTAAGCAGACTAAAGGCGGCTGGGATTTCCAGAGTGTGATTCTGACACTCTGGCTTCAGCCCATCCAGCCTGTAGGGAGCTGACTCTCGGGTAGTTAACGCCTGGATCTGAGTCTCGGTAACGTTATGATCAGTCTTGGAAGGATAAATCGAATGCAGGTCCTCTCAGCAGAATTGAGACCTGGGGTAACTAGGCCACTATAGCAGAAAGGTGGCGGTAAACAGAGCTGGGTGGTCATCAAGGACTATGGATGGGATAGATTTATGAGGGGCAGGGACAGCGAAGCACACTGCAAACCAGCTGGGAAAGGAAGGGAAGAATGAGGCAGGAGCCCAGGACCCAGAAGAGGTTCCCCAGGCCATGCATTTCAGCCTCTGCTCTTGCTGAAGCTGGTCATTCAGCTTCTCCCACGTACAAACTTCCCATAAATCTTCCTTCACGTGATGCGACTTAAGTGCATGTCTGGTTCTTGTAACCAAGAGAGCATCAAGAAGAACAAAGGCCCCCGAGGAAATGATGAAAGACCTTCTGGGGTAGCCAGCCCAACCCTTATGGTTTCCAGTCCCAGGCAGCCCAGCAGGGTCGGGCCTCCCGGAGGAGAGTGCCCCCTCGTGTCGCTTCACATGCATTGCAGTACTTTAGGCCATTCAGCCATTCAGAAAAAAAAAAAATAAGAATTGCTGAAATTTAATATCACTTCCACTTGAAGTAAAGGATAAGAAAAAAAAAGTTGAACTGACAAAAAATTCTGCCATGGAAAAAGAATGGGAATGTGGCCATTCAGTTATGATTCAGCTTCTTTTTCCTCTAAGGTAATTAGTTTAACCTGATGCTTATGGAAAAGATGCCTATCTGCATGCACTTCCTTAGTGTGACATTTAGTTTAAGCTAAGGAGAAAAACGAAGTGGGGGGAATATTTAGAGATTCATATGTAATCCGTGCTGGAGAAGATGAGTTAAATTCTGCCAGGGATTGGTACACATAGGTGAATCAGAGCCACCTCTCTATATAAAGGACAATAAGAAGCTGTCCAGAAACCAGAAGAGCATTATCTCTTTTAAAATTCCACTTCTTCCTGAAAGATTTTTCGTAAGCAAGATTCTATTTCGCCATGACAGGGCTTTTGGGGATGTTAGAGCCTTCTCCATGCTTTACCAACTCATTGCAAAGGATCTTTTCATTACGCTTTCAAAGTGCTCCCTGAGGAGAAAATAATCATTTTTGGTGTTTATTACATGAGGCATTCTCCCAGGGTTGGCAAATCGATTTCATCCTGTGCATTATCTCCAAAGGACTGTTAAGAGTCCTGTGCCAAGAAGAGTTCTTTAAAGTCACCTGGCATCTAGGTTTACAAGGAAAGAGTGTGGAATTGATTAGCAATGTCTGCCATAGGCAGGGCCAGGAAATGAGCCAGAATGCTTAAGTTCAAACCTTTAAATCTATAAGTAAGTGTTTGGTTTGGAGAGTTGCATGTTTAAGCTTACATAAAGTGATTCAACTTCAAATATCCCTTATGTATAAAGGTATTGACATTTAAAACTAAAGCAGTTCAGATAAAATAATGCAGTTGTGAAATTTATGACACCTGTCTTCAGAAAAAGTGAGAACAAGTATTGAGTACAGGGGTAGGGGCATGGGGGTGGGTGGGGACCTCCAAAAGAATCTTGAAATTCAAATCCAAAAAGCAAGCTCTTTCTCTTGGTATAAAAGGACTATCTGCCTGTCATTCTGTAGAAACAATCAGTAAGACAAATAGAAATAGTAATCAACTAGGCATGGGTCCTAGAAGAAACACTTAAAAAAATCCAAGCTAAACAAACCTGAAATGTTCTTTGTTTTATTTATCCTTATCTTCATAACTGAGGAACTGAGGCAGAGGAGAAAAGACATACTGATTTAAAGTCCCAACATGAATCATGAGTGGACTCTGGACTTGGCAATTAAAATTGTTGATGGACATACTAGCAACCCTTATTTCATCATTATATATCATATGCAAGGATTCAAACATCACACAATCAGTGCACGTCATAAGGGTGTACATGCTATGCATCAGTTAAAAAATAACACCTAAAAATAAGAGTTGAGTTAGAGCTGACCTGTTAACTTGCTCTTTTTTAACATCCCAGGTTAGACTCTAATAGTGCCAGAGCAAGGTAGGCACTGGACACCTCAATGCAAATTACAATGTGTTCAGAAGAATTCACCTGTGCTCACTTACTGATATTTCCTCAGAGGGAGATAGAATGCAGAAATAATCCACTCACTTTATACTTAAGCCAGAGACAGTTTAATATCTTGGGCTAAAAGGCATGAAGTATGGCCACTTAAAACCAGACCAGATTCTGTTTCCTGGAGAGCCAAACCCAGAGTGTGGTCCAGTGCAATGATCTTAAAATGCCTCCTGCTAGCTGCTTCACTTCAACCATGCCCTTAAGTAGAGTATACCTGGATGTTCTAATCTGTACAACAGAGGAAAGGGTGTCTATGGGTGTGATGGTTTGAATGTATGGGCCCCAATGGATTCAGGAGTTTTGTTAAAGCTTCCGATTTGAGAGGTGTCACTGTATGTGGACCCTAGGAAGCAGCTCTGAGTTTTTCTGGGTGCATCAAGAATTCCAGCTGTAAGTAAATTGATAAATCTGAGTATTGCTGGAGTTCCTTCGGTTTGGCTGCTTGAGTTTGTTTGGTTTAGAAGGTGTAGGTGATGTGTTTCTCTCTCTGCTTGGACCTATGAAAGGGGGTCAGCCTCTTGTACTACTCTGGAACTTCCCCTGGATCTGTAAGCTTCAAATAAATCCCTTCTTCCTCCCATAAACTGTGCCTGGTTTGGAGGTCTATCCCAGTAGTGTGAGCTGACTACAACAATGGAGCAAGGTGGAAGAATATTTTTATGTACATTTAGTATTTTATACAGTGTGTGACACAGAGCACTGGCACGGATGAGTAATTACAGATATACCTCTTAGTGTTGCTAACTGATCATGCTTGTGGATATGGGCTTTTCTGATAGGGCAAGTGGGACTCCATGTCTTACCAAAGAGCTCCTGTATAGATCAGTGGCTGAGAACATAAATGTAATACATTCACTTGTATGTTACATTATATAACTGGATCAAGGATATTTTGAGCAAAGCTTATTAGAAGGTGCTGATCTTTAAGACCACCTCCATTGGGCACAGTCACATTTAATGGGAGAACCCATTTTTTTCTTATAAAAACATCAGAAATGTTAAGGCAATGATTAAGCCTCTTAAATATATTTTTTCCTTTTTTAATATCATCTAAATATGAAAACAAGACCTAGTAATTCCACAGATAAAATTCTATGGTATGGTGAGCAGTCTCCAAAAGCAAGTATTGAATGTCCCTGGGAGCCAGGCATTGATCTGCCATCCCAGCTCTTCCAGAGACCATGACAGGAGGATCATGATTCAGTGGTATGTGTAACACTCTAGGCTCCACACCTTGCACCACAGAAGGATGGTGAGAGACACGACTGGGAAATACATAGTTGGTAATAAGCCATTGGTCCTACTTATAATGGTTGTTTTGTTTTTGGACATCGTTCTTTTATCAGTTAAAAGTTGTGAATAATTTTATTTAACATTTCCCGTTTTTTATTGCCAGCTAAATGTTACTAATGGGACAACGCTAATGGTCACAAAAACTCCAGACTCATCATTTTATGATATTCAAGACAAACTTGTGGGATTTTTTTTAACCTGTCCAAAAAAATCTTAGTCATTGTTTGCACAGTTGTAGTATTTTAAATTGATTGAAACTATGAAACTTGTGGGAAAAGCTAACATATTATCAAGATTCATAAGTTTTTTTTCAAGGCCTTATATTGTCAGCATTAGAAATAGCTCTAAGGAAATATAATTACATTCCAATATGACATAATGACTGGACTACGGGTTCCACTTGAGTATCTATAAATCACAAGGGATTCAGGAAAGTTCCGTTGGTAGAGCGCTTGCTTAGCCTGCTGCAGGCTCTGGG